>VZQC01003255.1:8090841-8127162 GCA_009823505.1 Rhizomys pruinosus | reverse complement strand
ACAGGGGGCAGCTTTGCCGAGTTCCTACCTTTAAAGGGAATGTGTCTGTCATTTCCCCATTTAGGATGATATTGGCTGTGGGTTTCCTGTATATGGCTTTGATTACATTGAGGAATGATCCCTCCAATGCAATTCCTTCTAGGACTTTAAGCATGAAGGGATGTTGGATTTTGTCAAAGGCTTTTTCAGCATCAATTGAGATGATGGTGTGGTTTTTGTCTTTCATTCCATTTATGTGTTTGATGATGTTTATTGATTTTCGTATATTGAACCATCTCTGCATCTCTGGTATGAATCCAACTTGGTCATGATGGATGATCTTCTTGATGTGGGTCTGTATATTATTTAATTAATTAATTAATTAATTAATTAATTAATTTCATGTGTATCATGCAATGTCTGAGGAGGACAGAGAGGGTGTTAGATCCCCTGGAAATGGAGTTACAGACAGTTGTTAGCTGCCATGTGGGTGCTGGGATTTGAGCCTGGGTCTTCTGTAAGAACAACCAGTGCTCTTAAGCACTGAGCCATCTCCCCAGCCCAATCAGGTGCTTATTTTTGGCTTTTTGAAGTTCATTCAGGTGCTTATTTACCCTCTTTGAATACCTTGAATTCCTGAACTTGTTTGTAGTTGTTCTTTTGAATTCTGTTTTGTGTTTCATCTCAGTTTTTCTCATTGGGATGCTTGCAATGGGACTGATGATGTCTGTGGGACATGTTGTCCTGGTTTCTCATGTCATTTGCATTCCTGTGATGGGACCTGGGCATCTGGAGTTAGGTTCTTGGTTGTATCTTTTCTTAAAAGTTTTCAAATTAAATTTAAAAAATTTCATTCAATATATTTTGATCATATTTATGTGCCTTCTCCCCATCTGTACCCACTTACAGTCCTTAGTGTCTCTCCATGTGGGTCCATCCACTGGACCTGGCTAGCCTACCCAGAGTCACACCATTACAGGAGACTGACACTCTTGCTCCCAGCAGCTATTGGTTTGATATGAGGTTTTTTTCAGTTTATATAATTTTTGTCCATTTCACATAATACTTCTTGATCATATTTAGACCCCTTCCCCTATCTGCACCCCATCCTCTCCCACCAGATTTGATGTATTCTTTCATAGAGGTTAAGGCCTACTGAGTCAAGTTTGTGTCCCCATATGTCTCTCTGTGTGAGTCCATCAACCAGAGCCTGATCAATCTATCTAGCATCACTCCCTTTTAGAAAACCAACTCTTCAGCTCCCAGCAATGATCACCTGCCAGTAGTTCCTCAGCTGAGCCTGGGGCTTTCTATCCAGTTCCTCCTTTTATGTCGAATATGTCTGATTTGTTTGCACAGCTCTTGTGTGTGCTTCACCATTGCTGTAAGCTCATAGGAGCAAGTTCCTAGCTGCCTGGAAAACTGTTTCCTTGTGGTCACTCACTACCCCTGGCTCCTAAAATCTTTCTCCTTCCTCCCCTCTTCTCCAATGGTCCCTTGTAACACCTACAGAGACGTACCATGAAGTTTTAGCTCAAATCGGTAGCCCTTTATTAGCTAGCAAAAAGTGCAGCAGTTGAGAGAGGCAATTGCCAAAAAGAACACAACCCCAGCAGAAGCAGAGCAGGGTTTACAAAACTAAAACTACAGTTTCATCATATGTGTGAGAAGTGTTTGTACTCATGAAGCCCTCATGTTCTTGGAGATTTCTTCAGATGTCAGGGGCAGGTTAAGTAAGAAAATCCATATTTAAAGTGTGGACATTCTCTGGGGCCAGTGGATCAAATGGAGTATGTATACTTTCAGACAAATTTCCCCAAGCAGTGGAGGAAGGCCCTGGGGAACTCTGTAGGCCCCTGAAGAATCTCAGTGGTTTTAGATAAATTGATAGATTTTGAGGCTGCAACCCTAGTCCCTGCTAGAGCAGCATGGTGAAAAACATCCAAAGCCTGGGACCTCTCAGAGGTATTAGGGTCCCAATTAGTATAGATTGAGGGGGAGAGCATCTCTAATTGGAGCCAGTTTTCTTCCTCCTTCCCTGCACCTCTGCTTGACTTAGTCTCAGTTCTAATAAATTCTCATTCTTCAGAGGTAAACAGGGTTAAGAGTAATTGTTAGCAGTCTTCCCAAGTGGGCCAGTGAGTCCTTCATTATGGATTCTACAAGAGCAGTCAGAACCTGGGGCTTTTCAGAAAATGGGGGATTTTGAGATTTCCAATTATAGAGATCTTAAGTGAAAAAGGCACAGAAGCCAGGAAAAGATGCTGCACCCTTTGTTCTGTCCCTGGGAGTACTGGAGCCTCTGTAAGGAGGATAGGAATGAGGTGTGGGCAAGATTTGGGTTCATGCCTGGGCAGCTTAGAGGATGTGAGGAGAGAAAGAGGGGGAGGGAGTAGGGGATGAGAGGTAGAGGGAGTGGGTTGGGGTGTGTAGGGGCCCTACCGAGATTTGTGTGTGTGGGGGCCATTTAATTCCAGGACGATACATGTGGAAAACACACACAGGAAAGCACATCACGTGGACACATGTTAAGGTCCAAATGCAGAGAGAGAGATTTTATTCCAAAATGTCTGGTTATATAGCCAGCATAACTCATATCCACGGGCCAAATCCTAAACCTTTTCGTCACTATATCCCACCCCATGGGTGTGGCCAGGGAGGTCTCATTGGTTTAGAATGCTACCAATCTTAACTAAGTTTTCCCACAGGAGTGGAGCAGGGTTGAGGAGAAAGGAGCAGGGTTGAGGAGGAAGGAGAGGGGTTGAGGAGGAAGGAGAGGGGTTGAGGAGGAAGGGCGGTATCCACTTACAGCTCACACTGCTCTTCCTAAGGGAGGGAACCGTTTTCTTTTTCCGAAGATAGGTGCTTTCTATTTACCTAGTCATCACATGCTCTCCACCACGTGCCTTCTTGTCCGTGTCCACGTCCTGCATTTGAGAAGAAGCCTCAATCCATGGACAGAAAGAAAGTTGGGCTCAGAGTCCTGTCTCTTTCTGACACAGTTTAAGATGTAGAGTGGTTGTGCTGGCATCATCGATGACTCCAATGTCAGCAGGTAGTGCATATTATCATGGTTTTGCAGAGATTCCAAATCAGTATGAGTTGGATTTAAAAGAAGTTTTAGGATTTGATAAATGAATGTCTCTAAGACTGTTTCCTCTCCATTGTAAACAAGGGTCCGTCACATAGTGGGGTGGTCTTCAGAACTAGAGAGTATATGATATCACAGCATGTGCTCATATCTTGTTATTCATTTCAGGATCAGAAGTGGAGACTGCCTAAGCATGTATGCAACCCTCCCAGAGTGAGGCAATGAAATTACAACAGCAGATGGAAGTAACCTCACTCAAATTACATTCTGTGACACCAGACAGCTAACCGTGAGCTTTCTCATCCTCATCCTCATCTTTGCAGTGGTTGGCCTGGCAGGAAATGGCATCGTACTGTGGCTCCTGGGCTTCCACATGCGCAGGAATGCCTTCTCTGTCTATGTCCTCAACCTGGCTGGGGCTGACTTCCTTTTCCTCTGTTTCCAGACTGTATATTCCCTAAAGGGTATCATTGACATCTTCCACCCAGT
Source organism: Rhizomys pruinosus (assembly GCA_009823505.1). Classification (NCBI taxonomy): domain Eukaryota; kingdom Metazoa; phylum Chordata; class Mammalia; order Rodentia; family Spalacidae; genus Rhizomys; species Rhizomys pruinosus. Next base: position 8,123,603 of record VZQC01003255.1, on the reverse strand, counting down.
CTCCAAGGATAAGCACACGCCTGATGGAATCTTCACCATGTTCATCTTTACTTACCTTGCAGGTCTGAGCATGCTCAGCGCCATCAGTGCCGAGCGCTGTCTGTCTGTCCTGTGGCCCATCTGGTACCGCTGCCGATGCCTGAGACACTCGTCAGCTGTCACGTGCGCCCTGCTCTGGGCCTTGTCTCTGCTGTTCAGCCTCCTGGAAGGCCAAGGATGTGGCATCCTTTTGCACAATTTTGACTATGTTTGGTGTCGGACATTTAATTTCATCATTGCTACATGGCTGGCTATTTTATTTGTAGTGCTCTCTGGGTCCAGCCTGGCCCTGTTGGTCAGGATCTTCTGTGGCTCCTTTCAGATTCCTGTGACCAGGTTGTATGTGACCATTGTGCTTACAGTGCTGGTCTTTCTCTTTGGCTTGCCTGCTGGGATCTTCTATTTTTTTTTTTTTTTACAGCGGATTGAGAATTTTGATTATATTATCCGTTGCAAATACTACTTAGTCACAGATTTTCTGTCTTGTGTTAACAGCTTTGCCAACCCCATCATTTACTTCTATGTTGGCTCCATTAGGCATCACAGGTTCCAGTGAGGGACTTTCAAGCTGGTTCTGCAGAGAGCCATGCAGGGCAGGTGGAAGTGTGGAGAGAGGAGCTCTTGAGGAAAGCCTGGAGAACTAGAAACTATATTATGCAGCCATTGAGAGCTCCTTTGATCAGCTAGAAGTGGCCTTGAGCCAACTCTGCCCTTATTAATGTGTGTGATTTCCACTTGGTTCAGTTGGTCACCAGACCTCAATTAAGTCAGTTGAGAAAATAATAACTGTTTTGGAACTTCACTGATATAAGTCTTGTAAAACACATACTGGCGTCTGTGTTCCTGTGAGTGCTTTACTCAGGACTTCACCTAATGCTTTGAGATATGATCCTTTGTAATAACTCTAGCATCCAGAACCACTCCACTATTGACAAGTCTCTCCTTCAGCAGAAGGCTGGAAGCAGCACAGGAAGGATTTGAATTTCTTTGGTCACAGAACTTGATAAGTGATTAAGTGAATATTATATTTTGTACAATTTCCCTTTTCAAAATAACTTTTTACTCAGTGTTAAAAGAATTAAATAGCCGGGCATGGTGGCACATGCCTTTAATCCCAGCATTTGGGAGGCAGAAGCAGGCCAATCTCCGTGAGTTCAAGGCTAGCCTGGTCTACAGAGTGAGTTACAGGCCAGCTGGGGCTACAGGGAGACCTTATCTCAAAAAGTCCAAAAAAAAAAAAAGAATAAAATAGCCATCTCACATAATCTGTCTCCACTAATTTCTACAGGATTTAGAATACTTCTGTAATTTTATACATGTTTCCTTATTAAATTACTCAGTAAACAAATAGAGATTCTTTAGACAAGTCTATGGTCAGCCTCCATTCATCACCTTCAAGTTTATTGTTTCCACTATTTTACTTTCTTTGTCCTTTAATTGAGAATTTCATACAATGAATTTTGATCATAGCAAGCTTCCTTCTGCCAACTCCTACCAGGTCCACACCACACCCTCTTTCCTGATGACCAAAGGACTAAACTTTGGGTCCTCATTGTTAAAAACACTTATCAAGTTAAATTGCTGCTGCTCATATACTTTTGGGTGCATGGGCAGACACTGGATTTTTCTGGACATGATGACGGGATGGTTACATACATGAACTCACAGCAATTGTGATGGTGTGTACTAGACCTTCTCACGCTCAATCCAGACAAAACACAAGCGTGGAGGTGCATGAAGCCCCACCAGAACTGAGGAGCCATTGTCCATCGAGGAGATTTGTTTTCCACTGTTTTCGACTTTGGAAGAATGAAGCCAAGTTTTACAGTCAGATCCACGAGTATCCGTGCATTTTTAAGTTTGGAGGTAGACTTCCCGCGGCTCCTTTTCATAATACTTTGCTTACCATCCCAGGTCAAGTCCTCCCTCTTCTTTCCCGCTGCTCTAACTCCCCCTCTGTGCTCTGTCTAATCCCTTATGGCAAGATTCCAGTGAGGGCCACTACACTCAGTTCTCTTGAAATTAAACCTCTGTCAAATTTACATTTTTTCTGGGAGTTCATAGCATTTATTACTTGAATTATGCATATTTAGTTACATTTCTATAGAGCAGTATTTCAGTTTTTTATAATTTTAACTGAAATGTAATTAAGGGAGAATGATGTACACAGATCAACAAAGTAGTCTAATAAATTTGCTTTAAGTGAATATGGCCGAGTGATTGAAACTCAGTTGTCTTTAGGCCTCTGTGTTATCTTCTGAGTCGTCTATTCTTTTCTCCCAAGTCAACACTGTTCATAATTTTTACTTCTGTATTTTTGTTTTATTGTTTTATTTTTTATATTTGAGAATGCTATAGATTATTTCGATCCTATTGATCCCCGACTCAACTCCTTCCAGGTCCATCTCAGGTCCTCTAAAAAAACCAAACAAACAACCGGGGCTGGAGAGATGGCCTAGTGGTTAAGAGCGCTGACTGCTCTTGCAGAGGACCCGGGTTCTATCCCCAGCACCCACATCGTGGCTAAGAACCGTCTTTAACTCTAGTTCCAGGGGAATCTGACGCCCTCTTCTGACCTTTGCGGCATTGCATGACACGGGTGCACCAACCTACATGCAGACAGTACACTCATACATGTAAAAAAAATTTATTAAAAGAACAACAACCAAAAACTCAAGTTCCATTTGTGGTGCCTGTGTTCACCTGGGTTTGTGGTCAGTCACCAAAGTGGGATTACTACCAGAGGCCACACTCTTAAAGAAGACTGGCTCGCCCTTGCCCAGCACCTATCAGTTTCTAATAGCTCTGCAGCTAGGGGTGGAACATCTTGGCCACCTCCCATCTTCATGCTGGGATTTTGTCTGCCTTAGGCTTGAGCAGGCAGGATGCAGGATGCCACAAGCACTGTGAGTCCAAAGTGCAGGTGCCCTATTGTGTCCAGAAAACCCTGTTTCCTTGTAATCGCCCATCACCTCTGGCTCTTACGATCTTTCTAACCCCTCTTCTGTGACAATCCCTGAACTTTGGAAGGAGTGGGTGTGATGTAGGTGCATCATTTAGGGCTGAATGTTTCAAAGTCCCTTATTCTCTGCATTTTGACAAGTGTGGGTCTCAATGTTGATGATCAGATATGACAAAAAGAATCTTCTCTGATGAGGGTCCACAGATGCGCTAATCTATGGACATAATAATGTCTTTAGGAGTCAGTTTAATACCCATTTAGCAGAATAATAGCAGTAGGCTCTCCCCTAGGGCCTGTGACCTGTGTAGCCACAGGTTCTCAGCACTGATAATGGTGCCAGATATTGGTTTCTTTTTGTGGAGTGGGCCTTAAATCTAATCAGAAAGTGGTTGGCTACCCCTACAACAGCACCAGTGGGTATGTATTTGTAGGCCAGTTGCTATTGTAGCTCACAGGGTTCATAGTGTAAGATTGATGATTGCTTTAGTATTCTGATATTGTACATAGCATGCACCTTCCAACACTATGAAATATTCCTACTAGGGATGAAGCTTTCAGGCCAGGACCAACTTGATTTCTTTGCATTCTATATCTCAAGTATGTGGTATCCTCAAGTATGTGGTATCTTACCATCAACTTAGTGGCACAGAAAAGGACTATCAGAACATAACCCTGATATCACAGGCATTATGATCAATAATTGACAAACAGGACCTCATGAAACCAAAAAGCTTCCTGATAGGAAAGTTATTCCAGTAAAGAGGCAGCCTACAGATGGGAATTTTTTTTGGTCTTTTTGAGACAGGGTCTTCCTGCAGCCCTAGCTGTCCTGGAACTCTCTATAGAGGCCAGGCTGGCCTTCAACTCACAGAGATCCACCTGCCTCTGCCTCCTAAGTGCTAGGATTAAAGGCATGCACCAGCATACCTGGTGCCATATGGGAAAAATTTTAAACTATTTTTATCTCACAAAGGATTAATATCTAGAACAGGGGCTGGAGAGATGGCTCAGGGGTTAAGAATGCTGACTGCTCTTGCAGAGGACCCAGGTTTGAATCTCAGCACCCACATAGTGGCTAAGAACCATCTTTAAGCCAGTGGTGGTGGTGCATGCCTTTAATCTTAGCACTTGGGAGGCAGAGGCAGGCAGATCTCTGTGAGTTCAAGGCCAGCCAGCCTGGTCTACAGAGTGAGTTCCAGGACAGCTGGGGCTATCAGGAGACCCTGTCTCAAACAAACAAACAAACAAACAAATAAATAAACAAAAATATCTAGAACAAAGAACTAAAAAACTTAAATTAAAACAAATACCTCAATTAAAAATGTGGATGAAATTAAAGAGAAATTCTCAAAAGATGAAATACAAATGTCTGGGAAATAGTTTTTAAAATGCTCAGCATCCTTTGCCATGAGGGAAATGCAAATTAAAACTACTTTGAGATTTCAGAATGGCTATGATAAAAATGGAAAGACCCCCTGTGCTCATGGATCGGTAGAATTAATATTGTGAAAATGACCATTTTACAAAAAGCAATTTACAAATTCAATGTAATCTCAATAAAAATCCCCATGAAATTCTTCAAATAAATAGGGGGAAAAATCCTAAAATTCATATGGAATCACAAAAGACCCCTGATAGCCAAAGAAATCCTGAGCACAAAGAGCAGTGCTGGAAGATTCCCATATTAGATCTCAAACTTTATTAGAGAGCTATAGTCATAGAAAGCACCTGGTACTGGCACAAAACAGACTTGTAGATCAAGAAAACAAGATAGAAGACATAAACGTGAGCACATGCCAGACCTTGAAGGTAAGACTCCATTGATGAAGAATGGCATACTACTTTGAGCTCAGGTCTTGGAGCAATTGGGCTGGAACTGACCTGGAAGCCTTCTCTCTGAAGATTAGCTCTCATAATTCTAGAGGATACTGTGTAACTGGCTAAGGGAGAAAATCAGTCAATGGTCCAACCCAGCTGTAAAGCTTAATGACCACAGGAACGATTGGCCCAGAAAAAGCAATCTTAATTCGTGCAATAGTGGCATTTTTATCTTGGGGGTAATAAACAGCTGTGTAATTGCATTTAAAGCCTATTCAATTGAGGGAACTCATGTATGGTACTATAAACATAGCCAAATACACATGGCTGTAGAGGTTATAGATTCTAGAGCATAATTTATGTCTATCAAATCCTTAGGCAAATGTAATTTCTTACTGTATGATAAATATGTATCCATCTATTACAGACTAGTATACATTTCACCACTCATAAAATAAGTTTCTTTTTGAGTAGATGGAGCTTATTTTTTTTAAACATTTTTATTGAAGTTATCTGCATTTCATACATTGTTTCTCAGTCCAATCTAGACTCATCCTGTCTTCTATGCCCCCACCCCACCTGAGTTCATGCACCCTGCCATCCCTGCTCTGTACCTTTTTCTGATTCTTTTCAAAGTTTTTCCAAATCAGAGAATTATTGTCCTTGGGGGAACGTCACAGTTTCAGTCTGTTCCCTTTCCCAGTTCCTCTGCTGTTATTCCCTCCAATCTGTACCGCTTCAACATATGCACATATATACATCACACCTATACTAAAATTATATCATCTGTACACAAACTGTTGTCATTTCTGTATCATATTTCAGGATTCACATTTTTCCTTTTTTAAATTTATATTACCCTAAAAATGCCTATATATCCTCCACCCACATACCAAGATTACAAAGTCTAAAAGTAAGTGGTGGGTTAATTCTAGAGCCTGTTAAAGGATTTACATGATCAGAGCACAGATGCTTTCAGGGAAAGGGGTATATAATGTTGATGTTGCTCAGTTTGCCTTACAACTTGGTGCTTGGTGCTAGCATCCACAAATGAGGGATACCATTCTTCGTTTGCTTTTCTGGGGCTGTGTTACTTCACTTAGCATAACATCTTCTAGTTCCATCCATTTATCTGCAAAGTTCATGATGCCATCTTTCTTTGTTGTTTTTTTTTCTTTTAAACTATTCTCTTTATGTACATGTGTGTAATCATGTGTGTAGGCATGTGTGTGTAGTAGTGTGCATGTGGAGGTCAGAGGACAATTTGTGAGAATTGCTTCTTCTTTCCATCTTGCAGATTCCTGAGCTCAATCTCCAGTAGTCAGGACTGGAGCTGGGTCCTTTACTCTCCAATCCATCCAGGTCCTTTACTTTCTGATCCATCATGGAGCCAGGATTCTTACTCTCTGGTCCATCCTGGAGGCAACAGATGGAGATTATTAAAGAGTTCTACAACTGGTCAAACACAAAGAATAAGTGTCTGTAAAATAAAAGGCCCAGTCCTAAGTGATATATCTACAGCGGAACCTCTACAATCCAAGGCTCAGGGAAAATGGAACAACAGGAAAGAGATAATATTACTTTTTTGCTCAACTCTCAGCAGCGAAGCTAGTTCATACAACAGAGGGTGACAAACACAGACAGCCACAACCGGGAGAATGAGCATGCAGAGTGCCTAATCTCAGAGAGGATACCTGTATCAAAAAATTTGCCACCTGGAGCTCAGGGACTATTGTGGAATTGGGGGCAGAAAGACTGTAATAGCTGGGAGGGGTGGATAACCACAAGGAGTTTTCCAGGGAGCTGGGAACTTGCTCAGATATACGTACAGCAAAGGTGACAGCATGCACCTGGAAACGCAAACCATATATTAACCTATGATAAAAGTGGACAAATGGATAAGAAACTCCAACCTTAGCTGAGGAACTATTGGCAATCAATCACTGCTAGGAGAACATGAGGTTTTTTTTTTTTGTCTTTCTGAGACAGAGTCTCCCTGTAGCTCTGGCTGTCCTGGAACTCACTATGTAGATCAGGTTGGTCTTGAACTCACAAAGATCCACCTGCCTCTGCCTCCCAAGTGCTAGGATTAAAGGCGTGTGCCACCATGCCCAGCTTCAATGAGTTGGTTTTCTTTAAGAGAGTGATGTTAGATAGGTTCACCAGGCTCCAGTAACTGAGCTCATACTGAGGGACATTTGGGGACACAAACCTGATGAAAGAATGCAAGAAATCCTATGATGGGGTTACAGATAGGGGAGGGGGCCTAAATCATGTTAAGATATATTGTATGGAAAACACAAAAGATCAATAAAAGACAAAAGTTAAAAATAATATTGTGTAAGTTGAAGGGGTATAACATGATGTTACATGATATATACTTAATAAAGTGGATATATAGTTGAACAATGTAACATATCCATAATCTCATGTCATATTTATTTTTGTCCCTATAATGAAAGCTATTGATTTAGAAAATCTGAACACAGTGTACTATTATTGCATAAGTTCTCATATTTTTACTAATGTCATTATAGTATTTATATTTGTTCACATTTATGAACTATATTTCCCATTTTCTGTCCCTTACCATAGATTTGGTGACCACTATGATGTCGTCTGCCTCTATATGCTATACCTTTAAATATGTACTTCATATTCAATGAAATCGTGTAATACTTAGCTTATTTCACTTAGCATAATGTACTTTAAGCCCACACATACTATAGCCGATGATACAATATTCTTTTCAATAGCTGATTAATTATTTTAATGGTTGGCTATTATATCACAATTTCATTATCCATTCCTCTATTATTCCATAACTAGTCTGTTTTCTAATCTTGAATATTACAAATAATGCTTCAATAAACATGTACAAATTCATTCTTTGTAGAATTACATATCTTTGTCCATTTTATTTTAATATGTCTTTATTCAAGTGGGAAATTCACAAGATGAATTTAGGTATTTTTTTTATTTAAATGTCACACAAGTTGATACATTTTAATTGCATTAGTAGGCCAACCAGACTTAAGTGCATGTTAATATAATCTAGGTAGATTAATGTCAAATATTCAACAGTTTCCATTTGGTATTTTTATTCTTTTAATTTTGTAACTTTTTTTTCCATTTGGTATTTTTCATTAATTCATTTATTTTTTGCTTTGAATTGTTCTTTATTATTATTTTCATAACTTTTACATATGTGATCCTGGCTTTAAAGCATCAGGCAGAATTTTGACATTATGGCTTGTCAACATACAAGTGGAAGTTGAATGGAACAAAGTAGCTGAAAATTCTAATTAACATTTGTCTAGTTCTATTGTAAAGAATTTTAGACTCTTGGTAGTTAAGCATAGTAACATACCATTTTTTTCAAGAGGGGGAGGGTTTATTCATTTTACATCTCCTGGGTCACAGTTCATCACTGAAGGAGCCCAACACTGGAACTCAGGGCAGGAACCTGGAGGCAGGAGCTGAAGCACAGGCCATGGAGAAATGCTATTTGCTGGCTTGCTCCCCTGGTGCATGCTCCAACGGCTTTACTTTTCTAATTAAATTTTTATGTGTATCATACATAGTTTTTCTTTTTTCTCCTTTTTTAATTTTTATTTTTTATACAATATTATGTCACAAATCAAATCTAGACCCGTTTCCCTCTCCCTACCCCCCCCCACCTCACAAAAGCTCATGCCATACATAGTTTTTCAATCAGTCTTAATCTCCTTTATACCCTCTTCTCCCTTGGCACCATCCCACAGCCCTCCACCTGCCCCCTCCCCTTGTGGAGTTCATATATTCTGTCATTTGTGCTAGGGTCCATTATGCCAAACTACTCTCCCCACCCACTCCTCATTGCCAGCTCGTCCCCTGAACTCTAGTCAGACTATCCAGACTCTCTTTCCTACAGAAGGCCAGCTCTTCATCTGAACACCATCAGCTTCCAATATTTCCTCAGCCAAGGTTGGGTTCTGCTACCCATTTATGCAATTCTGTGCTGGGTTTTTGTCCACCTGAGCTTGCATGGGTCTTGTGCATGTTGATATCCATGCTGTAGGTTCATATGAACAGGGTCCCAGGAGCTTGTAGGATTCTATTTCCATATGGTCTTGCACCACCTTTCCAGCTCTTACAATCTTTCCACCCCTTCTTCTGCAATGTTCCCTGAGTCCTGGGTGGATGACCTGTCCATGGACCCACACTCTGTAGATGTCTAATCTCCATACTTTGGCCATTTATGCCCTTTTAAGTTTCTGGTCTTCTGTTGCATGGAGGAGCTTCCTTAATGAGAGCTAAGAGGTAGTTAATGCCTTCTTGGGTCCTTGGGTTCTATGATTCTTAGGCTTATGTGTAGAGGTTGCATTGTAGATGTGTCACCTAAGCTATGTGTCTGTCACAGACCATATCTGTATATGTCCAGTTGAGGGACTCTGTACTATTCTCATCTGGTGCAAAAGAAGCTTATTTTCTGAGTGGTGTCTTGGGATATTTATCTGTAAATATAAGGATACCTATTTTGTAGTTAGCAAGGTATTACCGTAGCCTTGTGTCAGTCTTGAAGATTTCTCTAAGGTCTATGGCCTCTTCACTTGTGTGCATCTGGCTCTGTTTACAATACCACACATGAGTTTCCTCCCGCTGAGTGGGCTTTAGGCCCAATTTATTTATTTTTTTCATTGCTGGGTGTCAAGCACAGATCTTCATGTCCTGTCAGCTGTATTCTCAGTTCTATTCGACACTTTGGTCTTTTGTGTTCCAATCTGTTCTGTTCTCTTCCAGTTTAACTCAGTATTTTATATCAATACATTTTTCTAACTTGAAGTAGCCCTCAAACTTCTATGAAATATTCATTAATGGGCTGGCAAGATGGCTCATTGGATACAGGGACATATTTGCAGATCTGAAAACCATGTTATATCTCAGGATTCTGAAAAGTGGTAGGAGAAAACTGAATACCAACAGTTGTCCTCTGACTTCCATATGTGTGCCATGCACATGCATACTTTGATCTCTCACACACATACACATGAACACATAAACTAACAAAACAGCCATAAACAAAATTGATTTATTCATGATGACCCTAGAGTTTGTGATTTAAATTTAAAAATTTTAAGCAGAAGTTTTGACTAAGCTTCTTGGATAATTATCTCCTCACAATCCTATAAGGTTGCATAGATACTCACATACCAAGCTAGACCACAGCAGCTAAGGAAACCAGATGAAAGACCAGAGCGCCATATGATAGTATAATTGAAACATATGGAACTTTGAAGAATTAGCAAGTGGCTTGTATTATTTTCTCCAAACTCTGGCAGCATGTATGGAGAGAGAGAGAGAGATCTCCAGTTGGAGAGAAGGAAAGGGAATTAAGTACAGGTCTTCTGTTTCAGTTCCAGGCTTGCTGACTATTTCAATACCAGGCTTGCCATGTGAATCATAGTGCTTCACAGAGTCCATGATTCCTGAGGCCAAGTCAATATCAAAGACCAAACCTCTAGAGTTGCACTACACAAGTAGCAAAATATCTTCTTCTAAAATTGAGTATCTGACTGAGCATGGAGAAAAACTTTACCTGCTGTGGAGTGAGCATGAAAACCAGCAGAAGAGCCCATTTTAGAGCTTGGTGCCAAGCCTTTTGGATGGATATTCGACACCAGTAGAAATCAGAATCATAACTGTAGACAGAGCTGCTAGACTTCTCCTAGCATCAAATGTAGATGTGTGCATGTGTTAGACAGACTTGAGTCTCCGCCTGTAATCATTGTCAACCTTAGTGTGGGTGCTTGTCCCCTTACAGAGAATGTGAAGAATGTAGTGGCTGTGAGATTCAAGAAGACACCAACTAGTAGCCTTGGACTATCTCTACCACTCATCCTCCATCCTTGCTTACCACTAATGCTCATAGATGGAACTCTAGAACTGCTTTTGGCTAGCCAGAGAATTATGCCCTAGTGACACAGAATCATTTTCTGACACCAAACATCATCAACAATGGCGTGGGCCTTTGGACATCCTTGAGATGTAAAAATTCATAAAACCATGAGTTTCAGGTACCTCAGTGTCTAAGGAACTGCATTCATTAATAGTACTTCAACCTTGGGAAGTGTAATGTGGAATAAGACCTCACATATTGAGAATAAGAAAAGAAAGTAGGTAGAGAACTTTGTTAGACATTTAAGCACTATGTGGGTGAAATCTTACACTGGAAAGGTCTCTAGTCTAGTCCACAGACAGAACCTCTGGAACTGCCACTATACAAGGAGAAGACACAAAGTTCCATCCTGTGTATATAGTAACTATGCTAGCCAGCATCAGCTGGGGCTTAACATAACATTCTGATGTCTTAAGTCCTTCTCAACCCCAGATATCAAATGCTGCCTCAGGACTGTACTTCTTTTGATGGGCTTTTGGTTCAGGGTGTGATAAACCTGGTGGCAAGTAAGGGGGCTTATGCATAATATGAGATCTTAGGCTGGCCATCTTCAGAGATTCTTCTCAGAGCTTTAAAGAATCCCATAGCGCATGGTCACAGGCCAGTGACTGCATCATTGGCACAGTAGAGGGGAACCTGCCAACACCACACCACATATCATATCCTCTAAAACATATACTCTGGGGCTGGAGAGATGGCTCAGTGGTTAAGAGCACTGACTGCTCTTGCAGAGGACCTGGGTTCTATTCCCAGCACCCACATGGCTGCTAAAAACCGTCTTTAACTCCAGTTCCAGGGGAATACAATGCCCTCTTCTACCTCTGTGGCATTGCCCAACACGGGTGCACCAACCTACATGCAGACAGTACACTCATACACATAAAAATAATAAATAAATTAAAAAAAACATACACTCTGAGGGAAATTTGTGACAACCACACCTACATAAAATAATCAGAAAGATTTCAGATGAAAACATGGACCTCTTAGATGATTCAGTATATAAAGTCACTTGCTGCCAAGCCTGATGGCCTGGATTTGATCCCTGAGACCAACATAGTGGAAGGCAAGAATTGACTCCAAGTTGTCCTTTGATCTCCACAAGCAAACAATGACATGTGTGTCCACACACCTACATAAATAAAAAGTTGAATTGAGGCCACCAGGGACCCTCAGGAGGCCAGCACACACTCAGGTGAGCCAGGACCATGCAGGAAGCTAGCACCAATGGCCTGGGTGTCAGGGCCAAAGTAGAACACCACAAACCTCCTGTGTGATTGACATGAGCAGAGTCACCCAGCCACCGGAGGGATGCTCAGGGGGCTGGTACATGGGCCAAGGGAGCAATCCCCCCCTGTCCCATCCCCCCTCGCAGCTCAAGCTGTTGGAGCTCTGGTGCAGACGATACAGTGGCTGCAGTGTTAGTGATTCTAGGTTGCACAGCCAATGTAGACAAACTGGCTGTCAAGAAGCAGAGTGACTGACCAACCAGTCCTCTATAAAAAAGTCCTTTAGTGTTAGTATTTCTTAGACATAAGCTGTTTACCTCCTGAACTTAACAAGCTTCTCTGCAGGATGATAAAGCCCCAGCATGGTTGCGGGGAGCTAGGCACAAAGCCCCAGCCCTAGTTGAGGATCTATTGGCAATTCAATTAAGAGTCACCTTTCTTTACTGGTGTGACACCTGGTAAGTTGACTAAACTCCAAGGGATGGACCAACACTTCAAGAGTATTTGGAGAACAGAGATTAGACTCTATAGTCCTTTCAAAATAAAACAAATAATACCAGGAGGCAATAGGATGAGGGTGGGGATAGGAGATGTCTGAATGTGATAAAAATAAATCCAATGAAGTTCCCAAATCAATACAAATATCTTAAAGACACAGTATTGCTGAAGACTACATAAGTGAGTCATGAAACAAACATGGAGAAATTATACTGGTAATGAACATGAAGGTTCATTTCTACTGCCCAGCTTTCATAGCAGTGGAAGGTGCTATGCATGGTACTGGAAGAGAAGATTAATCATCAGTGTTACTCAGCTGTGAACCCCGGGAGCTACAGTGATGACTGGCCTAGAAAGATATGCGCATTATGGCCATAGTGGCTAAAATGATATGGGAGTAACCAAAAGCACTTTCTGATTGGACTTAAGACCTGCTTCACAAGTTGTAACCCATACCCAATGCTGTATGTTATCAGAGACAGGAAGCTTTGGGTAGTCAGGTCACAGGCCATAAGGAAGAACCTACTTCTATTATCCTTCTAAATTGGCATAGTATTAACCTGAATCCTCAAGACTTGGGATACTCACAGTCACCTCTTCCAGCAGCAAATGTTAACATAGAGACCCACAACTGGTAAAAGAAAATAAGAAACTTCGGGGCTGGAGAGATGGCCTAGCGGTTAAGAGCGCCGACTGCTCTTACAGAGGACCCGGGTTTGATCCCCAGCACCCACATGGCGGCCGAGAACCGTCTGAAACTCTAATTCCAGGAGAACTCCAGTTCTAGGGGAATCCGACACCCTCTTCTGACCTCCGCAGCATTGCACGACACGGGTGCACAGACTTGCATGCAGACAGTACATTCATACACATATGGAAATAAATAAAATTAATAAAAAAAAAGAAAATAAGAAACTTCACAATTCTGGGTCCTAAAAAGGACACCTATATCCCACCCTCTCTGCAAAGGCTCAGGGGTCATTATGGAAGGGAGGGAAGAATGGCTGTAAGATCTGGAGGTGGTGGATGAATAAAAAGGAATCAAATTTTATGGACTCAACAGGGAAGTTGCACATATGAACTTTGAGCTTGGGACAGCATGCTCATTAGTAAGCCAGATGAAAATTTAGTATGTTTGGATAAGGTTGGTAAAAACTGCAACTCTGGGCAATTAATAGCTGCTGGGAGAGAGAAAGTTGTGTTTGTTTTTTTTCTTTAAAGTGTGATAACAAGTAGGTTGAACAGGCTGCAGGGGATAGACTGTCACTCAAAAGCACGAGGAGAATATAAATTAATCTCTACAGGTCTTTATAAAGCAATAGGGGAGGGGAGGTGAGGTAGATATGGGTATGAGAGGAAATGATGGAGGAGTTCTTAAGGAAGGGGTTGGATATGATCAAAACTCCTTGTAAGGAATTCTCAAAGAATTAATAAAATTATTTTTAAAAGATATCTAGTAAGGTAGGGATACTGCTAACTCCCTTGAATTTTGTCTCTTTACTTTAGAAGGATGAGTCAATAGATCAAAGAATGAGGGAAAAAACTAGTCTGTCATGACATTGTGTATAACCACAGTATCTATCTTATGGGAGTGCTTCTTAGTATTTCTTATACAAGTCCGCTTGAGCTTTTGTCCAAGCCTTTTCTAAAATATTATACAGTAGTTGTGCTCCCTTCGGCATCACATATACTAAAATTGGAATGATACAGAGAAGATTAGCATGGCCCCTGTGTGAGAATGACACACAAATTTGCGAAGTATTCCATATTTTTTAAAAAAATAAATAAATATTATACAGTAGTTAAGTGTATCAGACTGGTATAACTTTGCCTTTCTGAATACTTAGCAACCATATTTAGGGCCCATACCAATTTGGCCAAGGGACTTAGGGGATAACTTTGTTCCTTGCCCTCAGAGGTCAACTAAGTGCCAGGGGCCTATGCATGGGGGCATCTCTTGAAACGTCTTGCAAATGTGAGTCACCAGTCTTCCTGTGCAAGGAGGTCTTGGAGATCCACTAGTGGGACTTCAGCCAGCGTCCAGTCTATAAAGAAGAAAGTCTGTCATGCTTCAAAAAGGGAAGCCTGGTCTAGCAAGACCTGACTTTGTCCTTGAGTGGATGGAACTGGTAAATGAAAAGCCAAAAAGAGCTGGAGGCTCCCTTCCCCCCAAAAAAACCTGAGGACCAGATCCTCAACTGACCTTGAGAAAACAAAATCCTGGGTTAATCTGGGCTAAGAGTGTGGCCTTAAGCATCCGAAAGGAAAGTATAACCAGAAATAAATAATTAGTAAGGCCTGAGGAATTGTACTTCAGGTATAAAACTTGAGATCTTAGTAAAACGACCAAAAGTAAAAAAAAAAAAAAAAAAAAAAAAAAAGAGCACTGTTGTTTTGCTTGTCTTACTGGCAAGTGCAGCTACCTGGAGGCTGCCACTGCTTTTGCCATCCTTCAAAGACATGAGACACAGCTTTTCTACCTTCTGCTATGGACTGAAGACTCATGTCTCTCTAAGAATCCTCCAAACCTTCAGTGCCAGATGGGGACTGCTGAGACATCCAATTTGTGGACTGAGCTACTACTGAGGTTTCAGCCTCTTCAGAGTATTGATTGCCATTGTTGGCAATACCCAGGCTGTATCACAGTGCAGGAGGATTAAGACAGGACATGGTGCTTACTGGATCTCATTTGGTGACCATGGGAAGGGAAGTCTCCAGTGTGGAGCACAAGGGCAGGACTGATGGTTGTTTGGGCTTGCCAAGGAGGAGCCTTCAAACATGACATCTTTCAGCCTAATAAAAAAAGAAATAATAGCTGAAGATGCTAAAAGATATATGTGGCATGTATATGTGCATATTTTGGAGTGATGCCGACTGGAAGGAACACCACCACCACCACCAACAGCAACAAAAGACTGGGTAAAAGAACTGACTGAAATGGTGAACTTATGCTCAAAACAGTAAACTTCTGCATTGTAAAAGAACTGACTGAAATGGTGAACTTATGCTCAAAACAGTAAACTTCTGCATTGAAAATTTTAAAAGAGACTGAGTAAAAGATGAAAAACATGTTTGGCAGAATGCATGAGCTCTGGGGTGGGGAGGGGCAAGGAATGGGGAATGGGTGTAGACTTGATTGGAAATTTTGTATGAAATGCACAAAGGTTCAGTAAAAAATTGGCTTTAAAAAAACAGATGTTCAGCTTGTGTTGGTTGGCCTTTTCTTGTAGAACTCTGTGTACTTGACTCTGTGTGGTCCAGATCAAAAAGACATTTCTCTTTGTTTGAATAATGAGTGACAACTGTGGCTTTTAGGTACACTGAATTCCAGCACAGCCTTTCACTGAATGGCATTGTTGACCATCTGGGTGCAAGAAGTTCATAAAAAATCACTAACAGGGAAGGGGAGCCGTAAGTGTTGATATAGACAGAGGACAAAAGATAGCAATAATCAACCAACTGCTGAGAATTATCTCATGAAGAGCATGACTTAAAGGAACCAAGTACAGGAAACCACAGGCTTGTCTGCCATCTTGATAAACCTTCTTCAAGCTCCAGGATTCAGTTTCTGCAGTCACCTCACTCGGGAAGAGACATGTTTTGTATTGACAACTCATTCTGAAGTATCTTCTCTTTGCCACAGACTAGCATACCACCTTCAGCAAGAAGAATGGGGGAAAGGTAAGCTGCTTTTAAAGAACTCACTCCAGAAGTTGTTGTCTATTTTCTTAGTCCATGACTATACATCACCTTAAAGTGGAGTCTCCAAAGATTCTTGTGTGTTCCTGGGACTAGGAGACAGGAAAGTCCCTCTTGTCAACTTTGGGGCCTGGCAGTCTTGAAGATGGGGGATTTGAAGCCTATGAACCAGGACAGTTCCCTCTTCCTGTATTTTCCCACTGTTCTCTCACCCCAGCTATTCAAATTTGCTGCTATTGTGAGAAACTTCTCATTTTTCTTAACCTAGAAAGCAATATAGGTATAAGCATCCTTTCTAAAACCAAGATTCCATAGATAACCCAATCATCTAACTGGAAAGTTTCCATTCATTTATGTATTCCTCCCAGTAGGAAACAGGTGGTATTAAAAGGAGTGTAAAGAATATAATTAAGAGAGAACTTACACATATGTTCATATTTTAGGAAAACTTGCATGGGGTGTCACACCCTACCCCAACCCAAGAAAAGAACTATGGAGTGCAAGGTTGGAGAGAAGCAGAAGTTATCAGAACTCAGGCTGTTGCTGTGGCCGTAACTGTGACTGTGCTTTCTGCCTTACGACTAGATATTTGGCTAATTTTTCATTGAGTAAACGATATTTTATCATGTATAAAATGCATTCTGCTTATTTCCCCCTCACCAACTCTTACTCTCCTCCTATCCCTATAAATCTCTAGTTTTGTTCGGTGACCAGTTTGATCTTTGTAACAGTTGGAGTCATCTGAGGTTAAATGACTGAACGTATTGATTTCTCCTTTCCCTAAACCTATCCTTAGCAAAGATAGCACCAAGAGGTAGGTCCCCTGAGTTCATCCTCCATCCATGTCTGGCTTTTGATGGGGAGATTCTTTTTTGCACTGCCTGCACAGGCATCCCTGTTTGTGATGGTTATGACTGTGTCTTGCCCATATAATGTTATTTTGAGGCCCTTGTCTTTCTTTTCTGACTCATACAGTTTCCTATCCTTCTACAACGTTTCTGAGCCTTAAAGAAGCTGGTGCAAATGAATTGCTTAGATCTGAAATCTCAGCTCTCATTTATTCCCACTACCGTGTGCAGCCATCACTCTTCTACCACCATTTCCTGGAAAATGGAGTTTTGTGGGAAGATTCAGTTTGAATCAGGGCTAGTTTTCAGCTAGCATCCCTCAGGGCATAATCTGGATGTCTTGAGGTTCCTCTGACCCACCCCATGAGGGAGCAACTTGTGGCCCAGGCACATGATGTTAGGCGGGGCAGCATCATACAGCAACGTGACACTGAAGGTCTGGGATTAGCCATGAGAGGTGGCATCATTCTCCCTCTATATAAAGGGACTGCGGCATGCAATAGTGAATTCTCCATTACCATTATGTTGAATTCCTGGATCTGTTATTCAGTGCATATACAGGCCTCAGCAGGCCTGGATTTTGAGTGTCAGGTTCTAGAGGGTTAGAAGGAGATCAGTCAGATCATTAACCTGGTAAGCTAGCGTGGGTTTGGCAAGAGGCTAATCAAGTCACCAACCTGTATTGTGAATTGTGAGTGGGTGTAGGCTGAAGATCGGCCCTCAGCTGTCAGCCTGAAATTCCTGTCCAGAGGCCAGCAGTTTCTGGGCAGGTGAGTGGGCACAGCCAGATGGGAAGGCTAAGGCCCTGGGTTTGGAAGTACCTCTCAGGTTGGGTTGTGAAAATAACCAGCTGACCTCTGCATTGAGTGGTCAGTTCCCCTGAAGTGACCACAGGTGGTCACTGCTTCCTTTCCCTTAGCAGGACTGCGCTGTACCTGCTTGTAGCAAGAGAAAGTTCCTACAGAGTTTCATGGATTAAAGCAGAGAGTAGTATTTATATTTGAGTGTAAATATAAATATATATTTTTAAATTTTTAAAATTTTATTTATTTTTTATGTGTATGAATGTACTGTCTGCATGTAGATTTGTGCACTTGTGTCGTGCAACACCATGGAGGTCAGGAGAGGGTGTCAGATTCCCCTGGAACTGGAGTTAAAGACAGTTCTCAGCCACCATGTGGGTGCTGGGGATCGAACCCGGGTCCTCTGCAAGAGCAGTTGGCACTCTTAACCACTATTTTGAGGACTGATTGATACTATGCCAATTTATCTAAACAATAATATTTAGTTGCCCCCTGGGGCTTATTATTCTTCCCTAATGGAATTTGAGTAGGAGTTCAGTACCAGACATACATTATTCTTTCCATTGGAATGGGTCTCAAATCCAAACAGAGAGCAGTTGGCTACCCCCATATTCATAGGGCTACCAATTCAGAGTTAGGCACTGTAGGAATGACTTTTTTTTTTTTTTTTTGTCTTTTCCAGACAGGGTCTCCCTGTAGCCCTAGCTGTCCTGGAACACACTCTGTAGACCAGGCTGGCCTTGAACTCACAAATATCTGCCTGCCTCTGCCTCCCAAGGGCTAGGATTAAAGGCGTGCGCCACCATGCCTGGCAGGAATGACTTTTATAAAATGGACATAATCTGAACTAATGACTTCTATTAACCCCAGCACAACAATGTGGTCTTGTGTCTTTTAATCTGGGCACGCGATATTTTTTCCTGGGAACCTGTTTGGTACTCTACTCAAAAAGGTAACAAATGAATGAATGTGTGGATATGCTTGAGAATTAACATATCAAAGGGCTGAAAGATGGTGCACCTATCTTCATTGCATACAATGAAGACTGGGAAGGACACTTGACCTTGGGTGAATGAGATATTCTATTACTAGGGACAAAAATGCAGAATGGTCTGTTAAGGGTGGAGCCAAACTTATGCTTCCCTAGTGAAGCTGGGGAAATTGGTCAGAATGAAAATGTGAGGAGGCTTGGCTTGGAAGCACAGTGCCAGAAAACAGGGTTCCAAGAGATGCCTGGGGAACACATGTCCTCTGAGCTTGGGCCCACTCTTTTATTTTATTTTATTTTATTTTTTTGGTCTTTTGGAGGCTCTCCCTTTTATGTCCCTGCTAGCTTGGCGCTCACTCTGTAGACCAGGCTGGACTTGAACTCACAGAGATCTGCCTACCTCTGCCTCCTGAGTGTTAGGATTAAAGGTGAGCACCACCACACCTGGCTGGGCCCACTCTTAAAAACTAAATTTAAGAGTCAGGCTTTTTGTTCAGGCAATTGTAATCTTGGCATAGTGATGCTGTAGTACACATCGCTTCTAACACTTTTGTCCTATAGATGATACGATTCACTTCTGGGTTCTCCTCCCCAACAGCCTTTGCAGGATTTTTAAAGGTAGCCAGTAGAGACTAAGCCTCCACCTCAGTTCAAGCTTGCTCTCTGTATATTTTGCACCTGAAGTGTCTGGTATGTTGAACAATAGGTTCCTATCCTGTAGTTATGGTAGGAACCAAAAGGAATCACAAAACCTGCATTTTGGGGGTGTCTCTGGGCTCTCCCTGATCATCTCATAACAGTTATCTCAAGTCCGGCACTTGGTTTTTGCTTAACAATCCATGGCTTGTGGGAGCATATTTTTCCAGATGCATTTGTATCTCCCTTCAGACTCTTTCAAAATACAAACTGTATTTTCAAATGTGGTTACAAGATAGTTGGGGTTAATACGCCCTCCACTTTTCTTACCTCTTTCTACCCTTAATTTCCCCATTCCCTCGTTGGCCCTGATTATGCTTTCTCACCTCATATTTCCCCTCTCTACTTTGATATTATTTGGGTTTCACTACCTTCCCTCTCTCAAGGCATTTCCCTCCCAAAATTCTTTCTAGCTTCCTGGTTTCTACAGATACTCCAAGTAGAACACAATATTAGAGAGTCAAAGGTCTATATGAGGGAGAATATGTGACATTTGTTTTTCTGGTCCTGGGTTTTCTCACCCAGTATGATTTCTTCTAGCTCCAATAATTTGCCTAAAATTTAATAATTTAACTTTATCCTTGAAGTTTATTCCTTTTTGAATTCCTTGTAATCCTAGCATGGTTGTAGCTGTTCTTTTGAATTCTGTGTCTTGATTTTCCGCTACGTTGTACTCATTGGAATACTTACTGACGGGACCTTTGGGGAGAGACATAGTGTCTTGGCTTCTCAAGTTGCTTGTGTTTTGTGATAGGAGCTAGGTGTGTGGAGTTAGGCTCTTGGTTGTGTGTTTTGATTTGAGTCTTTTTTTTTTTTACTCTTTTTTTGAGACAGGGTCACGCTATAGCCCCAGATGGCCTAGAACTCACTATGTGCACCAGACTGCCTGCTTCTGCCTCCAAGTGCTGGGATTAAAGATTTGTGCCACCATGCCTGGCTTGATATGAGTTTTTAGCCCACCATTTTCAAGTCTCCAGGTGGGGCAGTAGGTCAGGTGCTTTGGGAGTGAGCTTCTTACTAGGTTTCTGTGGGTGCCTACAGAGAGTTCTGGGATGGAGCAGCTTGCTGGGTATCTTGGGCTATTCCCATGGTGGTGTAACCAAGGGGTTATATTACCAGGAATTCTGTGTGGCTAGAGAGTGTTCAAAGGGGAGAGGCCAGCTGTGTAGCTTAGGTCAGCTGTGTAGCTTGGTACAGTCCTGATCTGAAGTTGTGCCAGTATCCTAGCTGAGTGTCTGGAAGGGGTTCCCCACAGGAAGGTAAGACCTGGTAGAGTGGGCAGCAAGATGTCCCTGAAGAGTCAAATGGGGTGTTGGGCAGCCTAGGGACTGTGGAAGTTATCGGGCCTACCTTGTAGTGAGAATAGTGTGAGGTCTTGTAAGAGCCAAGTGGAGAGTTGGGATGGCTTACAAAAGAGTGGTGAATGCCTGGTGGTAAAGCGTGTGCTTATGTGTGTATGAAGTATTGGGAGGGCCTAGAGGAGTAGGGTAACCTATTCTACTGGTGTCAGTCACCATATAGGAATTAGGTTAGGCACAGTCACCACTCTGCCTCTGACAACTCTCAGTATCTGAGAGAGACAGACAGCAGGAATTAAAAGAATTTCTCTCTTCTTTGCACACATCTCCTGTCAGTGTGTCCTTTAGAAGGACTGCAACTCAGAGGAAATAAAAATACTATACATATGTCTTCTCCAAGGATGCAGAGCAGCACAGAAGCTTGTGAACTCGAGATCCCTGTAGCACAGAGAGGAAAGCCATCTCTCCCCAAACCTTTCTACACTTTGTATTTCCTGGGACTTTTATCACTGTGGCTACATGGACTTCTCATGGAAGTCCTCTCTGTTTGACTAATGGTTTGTTTGCTTATGGTGTTACTTCCTTAGAAAAATTTCTCACTATTCTCCTCAATGCCTGGAGGGTTAGTGAAAAAAGAATTGTAAGCTTTCATGACTGTATAATTATTTTTATTTCATAAAACATATTCTGTAAAGAAGGGTTCGCTATGAGGATTTAGCCCAGAGAGAAAGTTTATCAGACTGGTGTAGATATACCAAGATGTTAAACACTAGGAATTCTTCCCATAGGATGCGGTCTCATCTTTCTCCTGCTGGAATTTCATGACTTCTGGAGACATCATCATTACATCCCAGGAGGAAGAGGAAATGGAAGAATGAAAGTCAGAAATTGACCAAAAATCATTTTTCTAACATCTACTGGAATATCATCTAGTCTCATGGTGACATCAACAGCAAAGACATTAGGCCCTTTTTTTCCCATTTTAAACTTGTCATAGCTACTACATGAGAGAAGAGAATGACCACATCCAGAAATTAGCCATCCCTAAAACTCCGATTCCTTTCTACAAGCCCTGGTAAAGAAGGCCATTCTTCCCAGGCCCCCACGAAATGAAGGATGAGACAGAGAATGATTGAAAAATGAGGACAAGGCTCCAGGAAGCCACAAATGAGACTGGATATGATGTGACATTTGTTGTGCGACTCAGATTATCTTTTGTATGTCATACATCACAATTATTATGGTAATAAGTAGGGATATTACAGCAGAGGGCCTCTTAGTCATATGTGTTAGATGCTGGGGATAATGAGCTACAGAAAATAATAGGCAGGTCTAGATAGTATATGGCTAGGGTTTGATATGAAAAGAAAAATTAAATTAAAATTGAACATTTATATCTAGAAATACTTTGATCGAACGTGCAAGCTTTAATGGAACGATACTAAATATTTGTTACTATCTGTAGTATATGTCATTTTATAAATCCTTGTTTTTAGGTATTTTTTGACAACTTGACCTGTGTACATAGTACCTTCTGACCAGTCTCATCTCATGTCCTCTTTACCCCCCTACTAGCTCTGTTACCCCTCCTCATCCTTCACATTCATGTTTCTACATTTTGTTTTGTGACCCCTGACTTTAACTAGAGCTGTCTAATTATAGGTTTGTAGCTACCTGTTAGTCTGATAGACTCAGCAGTGGGCGCGCAGATGAAGACAATGGCTCCTCATCTCCCAGAATTTATAAGCAGCCAATAGTTAAGCAGTCAGAGCTAAGTCTGTGTGAGGCCCTCCCTGTTCCATGACTGTTGACAGCACAGTTTTGTACATTCTCAGTACAATTAACCCCAGCTGTGAGTCCATGATTTCTGTGGTTGTGTTAAGTCTAGAGCAATGCATTTACCACCCTTCACCCTTCTTCTTACACATTTCCCATCCATACTTCTGAAATGTTCCCTGGGCCATAGAGGGAGTGATGTAAAAGTCTTGTTTAGTGCTGAGCTCTCAAACATCGTTCTCAGCTTCTTGGGCAGGCAGGAGTCTGCATGGGTTTTTATTGCAGAGAGAGGTGGGTGGTAAAGGAAGACACCGAGTCATCCCATGCGTCACAGCCATGCTTGTCTGTCCTCGACCCTGCTTGTAGTCACTTACTGCTCTCATGGCACTTCCCAAAGCATGGCATATTATTTTTGAAAAGTAGATGGTTTCTATTTCCATCTGTGTCACAGCCCACACTTCCCTCCACATAGACCCGCACCCTATATCTATGTCCAAATTACAACTAGTTTCCAGGATCCATAGGGATCAGGAGTTCAATACCTACAGCCTGGGCTGAAGTTGCTCTATCAACCTCATGGAAATCCATATAGTCTGGATTTCTGGAATCTACCATCTTTCTGCCTTTGTGTGTACCAGTTTTGATATGAAATCTGTCACTGTCTTTCTGTCTCTGTTATTTCATCTGTTCATGTAAATTATAACACTACTGACTCTCATGTGATAATTTAGAAGATACAAACTACTCAAAAAACAAAGAAAAAAGAAAACAAATGACCCACTCAATAGATGGAGCAAAGAACTGAACAGAGACTTCACAAGCGAGGAATTAGAGATGTCTGAGAAACACCTCAAGAACTGTTCAACATCACTAATCATTAAGGAAATGCAAATGAAAACCACTTTAAGATATCATCTTACTCCAATAAGACTGGCTAGGATCAAGAAAACAAATGATACCAAGTGCTGGAGAGGTTGTGGGGAAAGGGGAACACTCATCCACTGCTGGTGGGAATGTAAACTCGTACAGCCACTATGGAAAGCAGTGTGGAGAACTCTTGGAAGACTTGGAATGAACTTGCCACCCGACCCAGCCATACCACTCCTGGGCATGTACCCTCAAGACTTATGCCACCACAGAGATACATGCACGGCCATGTTTATTGCAGCTCTCTTCACAAAAGCAAGGAGCTGGAACCAACCTAAATGCCCCTCAACTGACGAGTGGATAGAGAAAATGTGGTACATCTACACAATGGAGTTCTATGCAGCAGTAAAGAAAGACGAAATCACGAGCTTTGCAGGAAAATGGCTGGAGCTAGAGGACATCATGCTGAGTGAAGTAACACAGTCCCAGAAAAACAAATGACGAATGGTATCCCTCATCTGTGGATGTTAGTGCCAATTACCCAGTTGTAAGTATTTCTTGTGTAGGGCCCCCTGAGCTTTTGTACAAAGCAGTTGGGCATAATGCATTTTGGAAACAACAACAACAACAGAAAGGACTGCATCAAAGAACTGACTGAAACAGTGAACTTCTGCTCAAAACAGTCAACTTCCCCATGGAAAATATTGAGAAAGACTAAGAGATGAAAAGCATGTTTGGCAGAATGCATGAGCTCTGGCGGGGTGGGGGAATGAGCAGGAACACGGGTCTAGATTTGTCAAAAATAAATAAATAAATAAATAAATTTATGTGAAAAAAAAAGAAGATCAAAATGAATTAACACCACAACCAGCTTCTACTGTTCAACTCCCCATGTACTGGTTCTTGTTTTCCAACTGAATTCTGGGTGGTCATTTGTTCACACAAAGTCCTGCACCTTTGAACATTAAAATAAAATACCTCTCCTCAGACAATTCTCATACTAAAATGCCTTAAACTGTAAAGCAAATTTTATTTAAATTACCAGTGTGATGTGATAGAGGGGTTTCTATCATACACTTCAGAGAGAAGAGCTTTTGTTCCCCTGGCAGTACTTCCGTGACACACTACCGTGTATTTAGCCTTCTTGTGACTTCTTTTTTTTAATTTTTAAAATTTATTTATGTATATGAATGTACTGTCTGCATGTAAGTTTGTGCACCTGTGTCGTGCAATGCTGCGGAGGTCAGAAGAGGGTGTCGGATTCTCTCTGGAACTGGAGTTCTCCTGGAATTGGAGTTACAGACGGTTCTCAGCCACCATGTGGATGCTGGGGATCGAACCCAGGTCCTCCGCAAGAGCGGTTGGAGCTCTTACCCAATAGGCCATCTCTCCAGCCCCATGACTTCTTTTTTAAAAAATATTTTATTTATTTATTTATTTTCTTATTTTATGTGTATGAGTGTATTCCCTGCATATGTGTAAGTGCATCTGTGTCATGCAATGCTTATACAGGTCAGAAGAGGGTACTAGATCCCCTGGAACTGGAGTTGTGGATGGTTGTTAGTTGCCATGTGGGTGCTGGGAATCAAACCCAGTCCTCTGCAAGAGCAGTCAGTGCTCCTAACCCCTGTGCCATCTCTCCAGCCCTCCTTTGTGACTTCTCTCTGTTTCCCTCCACTAATTTTCTTTTTATTGCTCCAAAAGTGTTAGAGTAAGAAACTGTGGGCTGAAGCTCTTGTAGGTCACTGTTATAATCATGTATTGACCATTCCTGGGTTGTAGACATGGCCATCATTAGCCAAAGCTGAGGGGTAAGATATACTTCCAGCAAACTAGAGCTTTCCCCTGAAGAAGTCAAGTGCAGTGACATTTTCTTAATTTCTACATGTATTTTCTGATATGAAATTTAGTTAAAAATGTTTTCATGACATTAATTCTTTTTAAATAACCTTTTTTTAAAAATTTTATTTATTTTTTTATGTGTATGAATGTACTGTCTGCACGTAGGTTTGTGCACCTGTGTCGTGCAATGCTGTGGAGGTCAGAAGAGGGTGTCAGATTCCCCTGGAACTGGAGTTAAAGATGGTTCTCAGCCCCCATGTGGGTCCCGGCAATTGAACCCAGGTCGTCTGCAAGAGCAGTCGGTGCTCTTAACTGCTAGGCCATCTCTCCAGCCCCGACATTAATTCTTAAGTTTCAAATACAATTAGGCTTTTGATTTATTGGTTTATTTATTTATTATTTATTTTTGTCTTTTTGAGACAGGGTCTCCCTGTAGCCTGGGTCCTCTGCAAGAGCAGTCGGTGCTCTTAACTGCTAGGCCATCTCTCCAGCCCCGACATTAATTCTTAAATTTCAAATACACTTAGACTTTTGATTTATTGGTTTCTTTCTTTCTCTTTCTTTCTTCCTTCCTTCCTTCCTTCCTTCCTTCCTTCCTTCCTTCCTTCCTTCCTTCCTTCCTTCCTTCCTTCCTTCCTTCCTTCCTTCCTTCCTTCCTTTCTTTCTTTCTTTCTTTCTTTCTTTCTTTCTTTCTTTCTTTCTTTCTTTCTTTTTTTTGAGACAGTGTCTCCCTGTAACCCCAGCTGTCCTGGAACTCACTCTGTACATCAGGCTGGCCTTGAACTCACAAAGATCCACCTGCCTCTGCCTCCCATGTGCTAGGATTAAAGGCGTGCACCACCACACCTGGCTGGTTTCTTTATTAAATACACATTTCTTCATTGTCCAATGTCCTTATCTTATGGAGAGCTGCACACTTTGGACATAGTTATAAAGAAACCAAAAAGCAGTTGATGTCCTCCAAGGCTTCTCTCTCTTCCAGTCACAAAATTTGAAATAGAGACCGCTGTTGCAGCCCAGGATTGACCCTTCTCACTCTGGCCTTAGTAAGAATGACAGACCTTTCCTCACCATCATCCACACTTTTCATTTTTTCCATTAGATAGCCCCGCCTCCTAGGGACAGAGGGCAGCCATTGCTCATACTGGGGGTGTCCCCATTCCTGAACAGGAGGAAAAAAAACTCAGCCACAGGGCAGAAAGGAAATTTGGTACAGAGCTCTGTCTCTCCATACATATATAGCCCAAAATGGTGCGTGGCTGTTCTGATGCCTGCAGCCGCTCTTAGTTTGCAGATGCCCCAAGTCAGTACGAGCTGTATTTAGAAGGAAGTTCTAGGACTTTTGGGGTTTTACAAATTACTTAATTTCTAATAGTCCATTTCTCCCTCCATTGAAAACAGGCTCGGTCATTCCTACATTGCAAGGTGGTGGGGAGAACCAGAAATCTCAGCATGTGCTCCTGTCTTGGTTTCTGTTTCAGGAACACCACTGGACCATTCCTAAGCATGGATTCAGCCATCATAACTTGGGGTACTGAAATCATAGTGACGAACGGAAGTGGCCAAATTCAGAATACACACTGTGGCACCATGCACCTAACCCTGTGCTTTTTGATCCTCATCATTGCCCTGGCTGGACTGGCAGGAAATGGCCTCGTGATGTGGCTCCTGGGCTTCCACATGCGCAGGAATGCCTTCACTGTCTATGTCCTCAACCTGGCTGGGGCTGACTTCCTCTTCCTCTGTTTCCTGAGTGCATATACCATAGAGAATATCACTGGTGTCTTCCACCCTCTCCCCAGCCCATCCCAATTTTTTTCCTTATTGTGTTAACCTTCACTTACCTCACAAGCCTGAGCATGCTCAGTGCCATCAGTGCTGAGCGCTGCCTGTCTGTCCTGTGGCCCATCTGGAATCGCTGCCGACGCCCGAGACACACGTCAGCTGTCATGTGTGCCCTGCTCTGGGCCTCATCTCTGCTGTTCAGCCTCCTGGAAGGCCAAGGATGTGGTATCTTATTGCACAGTTTTGACTATGTTTTGTGTCGGACATTTAAGTTCAGCATCGCTGCATGGTTGGTTGTTTTGTTTGTGGTTCTCTCTGTGTCCAGCTTGGTCCTGTTGGTCAGGATCTGTGGCTCACGGCGCATACCAGTGACCAGGGTGTATGTGACCATTGCAATCACAGTGCTGTTCTACCTGCTCTTTGGCCTCCCCTATGGAATCTACTGGTTCCTCTTAGAATGGATTGAGGATTTTCCTTATATTACCTCTTGCCAATTTTATTTAGTCACAGATTTCCTATCCACTGTTAACAGCTGTGCCAACCCCATCATCTATTTCTGCATTGGCTCTCTTAGGCATCGCAGGTTCCAGAGGGGTACCTTCAAGTTGTTCCTGCAGAGAGCCATGCAGGACAATCCTGAGGAGGAAGACTGAAAATCAGCGTTCATCAAAGCCTGGGAAACCGTGTAGTGCAGCAGTTAAGAGATGCTCTGATCGCCGGGCGTGATGACGCATGCCTTTAATCCTGGCACTGGAGGCAGAGGCAGGTGGATCTCTGTGAGTTCAAGGCCAGCCTGGTCTACAGAGTGAGTTCCAGGCCAGCTGGGATTACAGGGAGACCCTGTCTTGAAAAAAAAAAAAAAAAAAAAAAAAAAAAAAGATGCTCTGATCGGAGAAGTGTCTTTACCACCCAACCCCTATTGGTGTGGGCGGTATTCATAACTTGGTTCACTTGGTCACCTGACATTAAATCAGTTGAGACAATAATCATTTTTTAAATAAATTTTTGTTTATTTTTTATGTGTATGAATGTACTGTCTGCATGTAGGTTTGTGCACTGGTGTCGTGCAATGCCGCGGAGGTCAAAAGAGGGTCCTGGATTCCCCTGGAACTGGAGTTCTCCTGGAATTGGAGTTACAGACGGTTCTTAGCCGCCATGTGGGTGCTGGGGATCAAACCTGGGTCCTCTGCAAGAGCAGTTGGTGCTCTTAACCGCTAGGCTATCTCTCCAGCCCGACAATAATCATTTTGTAGAACTTATATGATACTGGAGTTTTTAAACAAATACTACAGTATCCTTGGAACTGCCTAACTGAGGCTTTGTGATAACCCTGGTGTCCAAGACAAATTCTGCTTGGAAGGCTGAAGCCATTGCAGGAAAGATATGAATTCTTTGGTCACTAAATGTGATAAATGGTGTATTTTCACAAATTTACACTTTTTAACAACTCTTTTCTCAATATTAAAATAATTAAATAGACATGCCTCATAATCTCAGTCTCCATTAATCTCTTTAGGCCCTTAGAATATTTTTGTAATTTAATAACTGTCTCTTTAATAAATTATATAGTACCTAGCAGGGTGGTATAAACCTTTACTCTTAGCACTAGGCAGATTTCTGTGAGTTCAAGGCCAACCGGGTCTACATAGAGTTCCAGGCCAGCTGGGACTACAGGGAAACCTTGTCTTAAAAAAGACCCCAAAAAATTATATAGTAACCAAAATACATTTTAACACAAGCCATGCTAAATATTTATTCACCAGATTGGAGTCATCAACTTCAATTTTATTGGTTTAATTTTTTCAGCATTGGCAAGAATCAAGTCAGGATTTATTATCAGATGCACCAACATCCATGCACACCTAAAGTGTGAGGTAGACTGTCTTCTCAAGGTTCCCTTTCAGGATACTTTGATTGGCACCCCATAGGGTTGCCTTCTCTCTTCTTTCCCTTTCCCTTCACCCTGATTCTCCCTCTCTGGAGGCTTTTTATGGCAAGTTTTCCATGATGTTCACTAGACTAGCTTCTCTTGTGATTGAACCTCTGCCAGGTCTACATTATTCCCAGGAGCTCAGAGGATGTATTACTCAAATTATGCACACTTCTTTACATTTTAATAGAAAGATATTTCAATTTTAATTGCTGCAGTTTGGGCCAATTTAAATTAAAATACAATTAAGAGAGTGATTTACATAGCTCAAAAGAAACAGTTCAACACATTTGCTTAAGTGAGTGTGGCTACATGACTCCAAGCTCAAAATTTTTTTTAATACTTCTATGAACCCCTATTGGGCTTTGTGGTCCCTTCCCTTTCTCTTAGAAGTAAATTTTATTGCCATTAAAATATTTTAGCCGGGCGTGATGGCACATGCCTTTAATCCTAGCACTCGGGAGGCAGAGGCAGGTGGATCTTTGTGAGTTCAAGGCCAGCCTCGTCTACAGAGTAAGTTCCAGGACAGCTGGGGCTACAGGGAGACCCTGTCTCGAAAACCCCCCCCAAATTTAAATATTTATAATGTCATATCTCTAGTAGACACATAAAATTTCTTACTGTGTGCTAAATATGGATCCTTATATTTACGGACAAGTATACTGTATACTACTCGTCAAAGAAGCTTCTTTTTGCAACGGATGGAGACTACTCCAGAGCTCATAATTGGTCACACACACACAGAATCTATGTACAAGAGACGCTCAACCCTAAGTGGCACATCTACCCTGGAACCTCTAGACCCAAGGCTCATGGAACTAGCAGAACAGGGAGTAGAGAAAATACTAATATTATCTTTCAACTGTCACCAGAGAACCTTCTTCATATAACAGAGTGTGATGTACACAACCCACAACTGGCCAGCATTTAGAGAATAAGAGACTACAGAGTGCGTGTCCCTGGAGAGGGCTCCTATATTAATCCTCATCCATCCAGTGCTCAGGAACCATTTTGGAAGATTGGCAGAAAGATCATAAGAGCCAGAGTTGGTGCACGAACATAAAGAAACAGAGGCTTTCGAACCTCTGGGAACCTGCTTATATGAATTTGCAAAAATGGTGACAGCATGCACAAGACCCATGCTGATGCCATCAGACAATAACTTGTCAAGAACGGGGCAAATGGGCCACATTAGCTGAGGAACTATTGGCAACTGCAGGGTGAGGGAGAGCTGATCTTCTTTAAAGCAGTGACTCTAAATAGGCTGTCTAGACTCCAGTGGATGAACTTGCATTGAGGGACACCTGGATAGACACACTTGAACAGACAGGCCTTAGCGTATATGTTAGGATGTTTGGTGAGGGGGTATGAAGGGTGTGGATGGGGGGCAGGTACTAAATTTGAGGTCTATTATATGAAATGCACAAAACTCAAAAAAATACGTGAAAAGTTTCGTTGGGATTTGATAGTAATTGCATTAAGTTCAAGTATTAATCTTGGGAGAATTAACATTTTTACTATGTTGTATATGGCAATAGTCAATAGTTGATGCATTTACCATTTATTACTGTGTTTCCTCATTCAAATGAATAAGCCCAGTATGTCACGCCTTTTATTTAGATCTCCAATAGTGTTCATCAACAGTTTCTGCTTTTCAAAGCACAGGTATTGTACACATTTTATTAGATTTTTAGTACATATTTTGTTTTCTTTGTTCAATTATAAATGGTATTGCATTTTAAATTGTGGTATATACGGACTGGAGAGAT
Source organism: Rhizomys pruinosus (assembly GCA_009823505.1). NCBI lineage: Eukaryota > Metazoa > Chordata > Mammalia > Rodentia > Spalacidae > Rhizomys > Rhizomys pruinosus. The sequence continues at coordinate 8,092,818 of VZQC01003255.1, read as the reverse complement.
GGCCTAGAGGTTAAGAGCACCGACTGCTCTTACAGAGGACCCGGGTTCGATCCCCAGCACCCACATGGCGGCCGAGAACCGTCTGAAACTCCAATTCCAGGAGAACTCCAGCTCCAGGGGAATCCGAGACCCTCTTCTGACCTCCGCGGCATTGCACGACACGCGTGCACAGACTTGCATGCAGGCAGTACATTCATACACATACAGAAATAAATAAAATTAAAAAAAATAAATTGTGGTATATACATATTCATTGCTAATATGTAAACACAATTAAAATTTAAATATATACTTTATACCCTGCAAAAAATTTATAATGTAAATTGAAGGAGTATAACATGATGTTATATGATACATATGTTGTAAAATGTATGGTGGAGTTGAACAATATAACATGTCCATCATCTCATACAAATGTCCATTTTTATCTATATGGCAGTGGCCATTTATTTAGAAATCAGCCAAATAAAATGCACTATGCTTTCACGGAGATCTCATGTTGGATATTCATTTGACTACATTTTGCTTATTTGTTACTTCACAGTTTTGAAAATCATCTTTTTTATTAATTTTATTTATTTCTGTATGTGTATGAATGTACTGCCTGCATGCAAGTTTGTGCTCCCATGTCGTGCAATGCCACAGAGGTCAGAAGAGGGTGTCGGATTCCCCTGGAACTGGAGTTCTCCTGGAATTGGAGTTTCAGATGGTTCTCGGCCGCCATGTAGATGCTGGGGATCGAACTTGGGTCCTCTGTAAGAGGGTCGGTGCTCTTAACCACTAGGCTATCTTTCCAGCCCCATTACTTCATAGTTTTGAATTATGTTCTCCCATATTCTGAGCCTTTTCTGTCACACTTAGCGTCCTGTCTTCCATGATGTGAGCTTCCACAATGTGTGTCCACTTGTGGGCATGTCTGACATGAGCTTAGTTGTGTGCATGAGCTAACATTCCCAGCCAGCATGTCCCAGAGGCACAAGAGAGGCTCATAGGACCTCTCTGTCTATGCCCATGAATGGGGATGATGGGATGCTACAAGGGTCTGGGATTGGCCCCTGAGAGGTGATGTCACGGTGCCTATATAATGACATGTTACATTTGAATAAACCATTTTGTACTTGGAATTGCTCTTTGCCATATGACCTTAGGCTGTGATTCCTCATGAGTGCTTTTTCCATGGCCTGTCCCACCATGGAACTTACAACATCACTAGTATAAAGATTTGGAAACCACTATCTTATTCTTTGTCTCTCTATATTGACCCTTTAAAGTATATTTCATAGGCGGTGCATGCCTTTAATTTCAGCACTTGGGAGGCAGAGGCAGGTGGATCTCTGTGAGATTGAGGCCAGCCTGTCCACATATCAAGTTCTGGGACAGGTGGGGCTACAGGGAGACGCTATCTCAGAAAAACAAAAACAAAGTTTTCACATTTAAATGAGACCATGTGCTATTTCATCCTACATGAACTCATTTCACTTAGCATAGCGTGCTTTAAATCCAGTTGTACTGTAGGCCATGACACCATCTTCTTAATTAATTAATCTTGAATAGTTGACTGCAAGTTTCATGATACATTCTTCTAATGTTCCATGACTTGGTTGTTCCTAAACCTTGAGCATGTAAAACTTGTTAGTAGAGATAAGGCTGTAAACAATACACCACCACACCACCACACCACATAAAGGCTGACTTCAGGCACTCCCAGGCAGCCTAGAAATGTCTGTATCTGTGTCTGAGGGCAAAGGCGTCCAGCCCTGGAGCAGAGGGAGGGGCTTCAGATAATCCCAAGCTAGTGGGTTTGGGACCAAGAAACTGGGTAACCTCACCACCACCTTTTTCAAGACAGGGTCTCCCTATAGACCCAGCTGTCCTGGAACTCACTCTGTAGACCAGGCTGGCCTTGAACTCACAAAGATCCACCTGCCTCTGCCTCCCAAGTGCTCCACCATACCCGGCTTTTGATATATATATATA
>VZQC01003255.1:7883444-8089805 GCA_009823505.1 Rhizomys pruinosus | reverse complement strand
TAGATATTATACTGTTTAAATTACCTATATATCTAAATGCCAGTGCTTCATTAGTAGTATTGATACGAGGTTATGCCTGGACAAGCTGGAATCCCATGAAAGAAAACAGCCAGAATTGAATAGAGACCAAGACAACAGCTCCAGAGAAAGTAGGACTGTTTTTCTTCTCATCCACCTGTTGCCCCTTTTTCTAAAGCCTAGGGACAACTCTGGCGGAAGAGGGGGTGTGCCCGTAGAATGTATGGGCTCGATTGGGTGACTGGTTGACTACAAACAATAAGACTGGACACTCATTTGATCAACTTGATTTGAAAATAAAAGCCCCCCTGCTGGATGGTAGGACCTTATGAGCTGGGTGGGTTGGGCAGGCTGCTCGCAAATTGGGTTTACGTGAAGGATGCTTATGTCATCAAATTATTCCTTATTATTTAAAAACATGTAAAGAAAAAAAAACGAAAGATGCAGAAAAGTTATTGCAGAATGCAGATCTGGGAGGGGTAAGGGTGGGGTGGGTGGAAAGGAAAAGAGAATATGCATAAACTTGTGACAAAAACTCAAGAGAACACAAATATGTGACTGAATGAAACAACAAAAACAATAAAAAAAAAAAAAGAATGTCCCCACCACCAACCCCTAGTAACCACCACTCCTCTATAAAGGTCCACCCACCCCGCCACACGCTCCGCGCGGGACAGGAGACCCCCCCCCCGCATTAGCTCAGCTGGTCACCAGAGCACTGACTGCCCTCTTGCAGAGGACCTGGGTTTGATTTCCCAACACCCACATTGGGACTAACACCAGCGTGGAAGGTTAAAGTTCCAGGGGATCTGACCCCGTCTTCTGACCTCAGTGGCACTGCTGGATAAGCGGGAACATACATAACACAGCGTGCTATTTGACACTATCATTGCCGGCATTTCAGGCCATATATCTAGTCTTATAAGAGTATATATAGAGAAAAAAAAAAAAAAAAAAAAAAAAAAGAATTCAAAGGACAGAAGAGCATAGCAACTATCCCCAGGCACCTAGAAAGAGAAATTGATAAGAGCATAACTGCAGAAGTAGAAACCTAGACCAAAAATGCAAATGGATAATAAGGTGAAAGAAAGCAACACATATCTTTCAATTATAACTTTAAATATTAATGGACTAAACTCTCCAATCAAAAGACTTAAGACTGGGAGAATGGATTAGGAAACAGAACCCATATATATGCTGTCTACAAGAAACCCATCTCAATCTCAAGGATAGGCACCAAATTAAGGTGAAGTGATGGGAAAAAATATTCCAAGCAAATGGTACCAAAAAGAAAGCAGGAGTTGCTATTTTAATATCAGACAAAATAGACTTCAAAGTAAAAGAAATCAGAAGAGACAAAGAGGGCCATTACATCTTTATCAAAGAAACAATTAACCATGAAGATTTCAGAATCAGGAATATATATGCACCAAACTCTGGTGCACCAAACTTTATAAAGACAATTCTCCAGGACCTCTAGGGACAGATTAACCCTAGCACACTCATAGTAGGGGACTTCAATACCCCACTGAGCCCTTTGGACAGGTCAAATGGACAAAGAATACGCAGAGAGACATCTGAACTGAATGTTACGATACACCAAATGGACCTCACAAACATCTACCGAATATTCCATCCAAATACCAGAGAATACACATTCTACTCAGCACCCCATGGAACATTCTCTGAAATCAACCACATACTGGAACACAGAAAAAAACTCAACAAATACAAAAAGATTGAACAGGTTCTAGAACTAAGCTATCATTTATTTTCAGACTTAGGGATTTTTGGTATATGGGTGGAGGGTATGTAGGTATATTTTAGAGTAATATAAGATCAAACGAATGAGGAAAAAACTAGTATGTCATGACATTATGTCTAACCACAGTATTTATTTTGTGGGAGTGCTTCTTACTATTTCTTATACAAGGCTGCTTGAGCTTTTGTCCAAACATTTTCTAAAAATTTTTTTTTGGTACTTTTGAGACAGGGTCTCCCTTTAGTCCCAGCTGGCTTGGAGCTCACTCTGTAGACCAGGCTGGCCTTGAACTCACAGAGATCCACCTGCTTCTGCCTCCTGAGTGCTGGGACTAAAGGTGTGTGCCACCATGCCAGGCTTTTTTTTTGGTGTGCCTTTTCTAAAATATTATACAGTATTTAAAAGTATCAGCCTCATGTAACAGCCTTTCTGGATGCTTAACGACCATATTTAATGCCCATACCAATTTGGTGAAGAGTCTTAAGGTATAAATTTGTTTCTTGCTCTCAGAGGTCAACTAATTCCCAGGGGAATATACATGGGGGAATCTTTTGAAATGTCCTGAAAATGTGAGTCACCAGTCTTCCTCTGCAGGGAGGTCTTGTAGATACACTAATGGGACTTTAGCCAGTGTCCAATCTATAAAGAGGAAAGTCTGCTCATGCTTCAAAAAGGGAAGTCTGGTATAGCAAGACCTGACTTTTTCCTCGAGTGGATGGAACTGGTAAATGAAAAGCCAAAATGAGCCAGGGGCTCCCTCCCTACCTCCAAAACCTGAGTGATCCCTGAGGACCAGATCCTCAACTGACCTTGAGAAAACAAAATCCTTGGTTAATCTGGGCTAACTGTGTGGCCTTAAACATCCAAAAGGAAAGTATAGACAAAAATAAATAATTAGTAAGGCCTGAGAAATTGTACTTCAAGTATAAAACTTGAGATCTTTGGCTAAGACAAAAAGTGTAAAAAAAGAGCACAGTTGTTTTGCCTGTCTTACTGGCAAGTGCAGCTACCTGGAGGCTGCCACTGCTTTTGCCAACCTTCAAAGACATGAGACACAACTTTTCAACCTTCTGCTATGTACTGAAGACTCATGTCTCTCCAAGAATCCTCCAAACCTTCAGTGCCAGATGGGGACTGCTGAGACACTCAGCTTGTGGACTGAGTTACTACTGAGGTTTCAGCCTCTTCAGAGTATAGACTGCCATTGTTGAACTACCCAGGCTATATCATGGAGACCAGTACAGGAAGATCAAGAAAGGACATGGTGCTTACTGGACCTCATTTGGGAGGGGAAAACCCTAGTGCATAGCACAAGGGCAGAACTGATGGTTGTTTGGGCTTGCCAAGGAGGAGCCTTCAAACAAAACATCTGTATTAGTCACTTTTCTGTTGCTGTGATAAACCACCATGATCAAGGGAACTTATAAAAGGAAGAGTTTACTTGAGCTTACAATTGATGGTTCCAGGGAATCAGAGTCCATTGTGGTGGGAGGCATGGTGGCCAGGGCTGGAGCAGAAAGCTGAGGTTCACATCTCTCAATAAGCACCATCAAGAGAGAGAGACTGGAGACTGCAAGGCTTGTTAAGCTCACTAAGCCAACCCCCAATGATGTACTTCCTCTAGCACAGCCACACCTTCTAAGACTTCCAAGAACAGTGCCACCAACTGGAGACACAATATCTGAATACTTAAAGCCTATGGGGGACATTCTCATTCAAACCACCACATTCCACTCCCTGGCCCCCATAGGCTCCTGACCATATTAAATGCAAAATGGATTTAGTCCAATCCTAAAAGTCCCCATAGTCTTTACCAGTCTCAATTCTATTCAAAAGTCTATAGTCCAAAATCTCTTCTGAGACACAGGCCAATCTCTTAACTGTAAGCTCCTGTAAAATGAAAAGACAAATTATATACTTCCAACATACAGTGGAACTGAATACACATTCCCATTCCAAAAGGGAGGAATAGAGGCATAGTGAGGAAATACTGGGCCAAAACAAGACTGAAAACCAGCAGGGCAAACACCAAGTCCAGTAGCTCCATGTGCAACTTCTGGGAATTTACTTCCAAAGGGCTTAGATGGCTCAGCTTTTCCAGGATTGTATGCAACATGGATCTCTTCCTTAGGCTGGTACCACTCCCTGTATGCAGCTCTCTTTGGCAAATATCTTACAGCTCTGGCATCTTGAATGTCTTTTGGGGTCTCTGCTGCCAACTGGGCTTCACATTCACAGCTTCATGCAATGGCCTATCAGGGCCTCCTTTATTCAGGGATGCCCCTGCTGTACTCTGCCTGACCTTGGCAGCTCTCTGAAACCACGGAGGAAGAACTGGCGACCCCTTCACTCGTGCAAACTTCATGCCTCTAAGCCAGCACAATGTGAATGAAACTGCCAAGTTTGGCTGCAAGTTTGGGATGGACCCTGGCCTATTTCAACCACATTTGCAACTTTTTCTCTGCCGTGGACTTGTTGGAGCAGAAAACCCTTTCAGTATTTTCTTTTCAAAAGTTGGAGGATTAGCTGGGTGTGGTCTTGGCCTGAATGTACTGTTTCTGTTGTTTACTTGTAAATCTCGAGGCCCCTCTTTAATTGCACTTTTTCCATTGTTTACTTGTAAACATCTAGGCCTTTCCTTAATCACTTTAATCTCCTTATGAAAGGGAGCCTCTCTTTCACATACATTGGCCCCACCTTTAATCTTCCTAGTGCACTTTTCAGATCCAAACTGTACATTCTGCATTTCTTTCTGCCACATTTGCTCTTTTTCATTGTAGATCTGTATAATATTCACCATTATTAGCCACACCACCATTTCTACATTAGGCTGTCTTGAAATATTCTCCACCAAAGACATTAGTCCATTGCTTTTCAACTTAGCCTGGGCAAGCATTTAGGCTGTGGGCAAACTGTGGCCAGACTCTTTGATAAAAGATCCCAGTTGATGCCTAAGTCTTTATTTTCCTCTGGAAGCACATTTTTTGCAGCAATGCTTTCTTCCAGGCTTCTACTAGAATGGCCCGTTAAGCTCTGCTTAAAGTAGTCAACAGCTTTTCTAGCCCAAAGTTCCAGAGTCTTCCACATTTCTCCATCATACACATGGTCAGGTTCTTCACAGCCAACAGCCCACTCTCTGGTATCAAATAACTGTATTAGTTACTTTTCTGTTGCTGTGATAAAACCACCATGAACAAGGGAACTTATAAAAGGAAAAGTTTATTTGAGCTTATGATTGATGATTGCAGGGAATCAGAGTCCATTGTGGTGGGAGACATGGTAGCTGGGGCTGAAACAGCAAGCTGAGGGTCACATCTCACAATAAGCATGAGAGAGAGAGAGAGAGAGAGAGAGAGAGAGAGAGAGAGAGAGACTGGAGATGGCAAGACTTGTTAAACTCACTAGGCCTGCCCCCAATGACGTAGTTCCTCCAGCACGGTCACACATTTTAAGACCTCCAAGAACAGTGCCATCAACTGGAGACAAAATGTCTGACTTCTTAAAGCCTATGGGGGACACTCTCATTCAAACCACCACAACATCTTTCAGTCTAATAAAGAAAAAAATAATAAGCTGAAGATGCTAAAACCTATGGTATATGCATATTTTGGAGTGATGCAAATTGGAAAGAATAACAACAACAACAATGGCAGAAGGACTGGGACAAAGAACTGACTGAAGTGGTGAACCTCTGCTCGAATCGGTAATCTTCTGCATGAAAAATTTTAAAAGGGACTGAGAAAAAGATGAAAGACATGTTTGGCAGAGTACCTGAGCTCTGGTGGGGTGTGGGGGGGAAGGAAGGGGGCAAGGGTCTAGATTTGATTGGAAGTTTTGTATGAAATGCACAAAGCTACAATAAAAATTGGCTTTGGAAAAAAAAGAAACAAAATTCATCTTTTTGTTGTCTATGAGGAACCTATCTCACCTCAAGGACACACACCATGTTAAAGTGAAAAGAGTGGAAAAAAGTATTCCAAGTAAATGACACTAAGAAGCAAGCGGGAGTTGCAATTCTAATGTCAGACAAAATGGACTTCAAACTGAAACTAATCAGAAGAGATAAAGATGGTCACTTCATTCTTATCAAAGGAACAATTAACCAAGAAGATATTGTAGTCATGAATATATATGCACCAAACTCTGGTGCACAGAACTTCATAAACATAGTACTGTGGGACTTTAAGAAACATATTAATCCCAACACATTTGAAATAAGGGACTTCAATATCTCACTGTCTCTATTAGACAGGTCAACCAGACAAAGAATAAACAGAGAAACATCAGAATTAAACAATACCATGCATGAAATAGGCCTAACAGACATCTACCAAATATTCCACCCAACCATCAAAGAATATATTTTCCATTCAGCTCCCCATGGAACTTTCTCCAAAATCAGCCACATACTGGGTATGGTGGTTTGAATGAGAGTGTCCCCCCATAGGTTTTAAGTATTCAGAGATTTTGTCTCCAGTTGGTGGCACTGTTCTTGGAGGTCTTAGGTGTGGCTGTGCTGGAGGAAGTATGTTATTGGGGGCAGGATTAGTGAGTTTAACAAGCCTTGCAGTCTCCAGCCTCTCTCTCTCTCTGCTTCCTGTGCTCATTGTGAGATGTGACCCTCGGCTTGTTGCTCCAGCCCTGGCCACCATGCTTCCTGCCACAGTGGACTCTGATTCCCTGGAACTGTCAATTGTAAGCTCAAATAAACTCTTCCTTTTATAAGTTCCCTTGCTCATGGTGGTTTTATCACAGCAACAGTAAAGTGACTACTACAGTTATTTGGTACCAGAGAGTGGGCTCTTGGCTGTGAAGAACCTGACCATGTGGATGTTTGGAGAAATGTGGAAGATTTTGGAACTTTGGGCTAGAAAAGCTGTTAACTACTGTAAGCAGAGCTTAACAGGCCATTCTAGTAGAAGCCTGGAAGAAAGCATTGCTGCAAAAAATGTAGTTCCAGAGGAAAATAAACACTTAGGCAGCAACTAGGATATTTTGATAAAGAGTCTGGCCATAGTTTTCCCACAGCCCAAATGCTTGCCTGAGGCTAAGTTGAAAAGCAATGGACTAATGTCTTTGGTGGAGGATTGATGGGGACCACCTGGCTGGCCAGGTCAAGATGGCACTGAGGGGAGGTAGAGGAGGAGGGACCCGGGTTGTTTGCCAAAACCTCTGGTTGGGCAGAGATAAGGACAAGCGGCATAAGTTACAATTGTCAGCCGTATACGCCAATCTGCCTTAGAGGGCCAGAGGGGCTGCAGGAACATTGGTCATCTACTTTCATGCCTAAATGCCTTTTGTGGCTGTTTTGTATATAAATCAGTGCCCTGCTTGCAAAAAAGTGAGCCCTTGCTGGACAAGCTCCCAATCCAGTGTGTTCTCTTGCGGACCATTGACACTCATCATCCCACTCAGCCCCATCCACTGAGGAGGCCGTCCCTCTTCAGGTGACACCGCAGTCTGGCGTTTCTGCCCAGTTACCTTCGGAAGTTCGCTGATGGGCCAATCGTTCTACAGGTGAGTGTACCTCCATAAATTATGGAGAAGTCTGCTTCCAAACCTAACCCCACCCTAGAATCCCCCAGCGTTCTACTCAAGAGTATGGGCTTAAAAAGGAGATATCCTTCCTCTGGAGGCATTCCCTGGCAGTCAGAAATGGGATGGGAGCAGCGTCCCCTTGGTCATGCCCGGACCCCGTGGACGCTAAGCCGCGCCCCCCTCAGCCTCCAAAAAAGGCATCGGAAGTTCCACCTCTAAGGGAGCCAGACATATCGGCAACCCCAACCCCTTTATCCTCCCCTTGTAGCATCTCCAAATCAGTGAAGGCATGGACGAAGGATGGATATTCAGAGAAATTGTGAGAGGAGAGCTTCCTCTCCTATGCACTTGCCCTCTAGAGGTCTTGAAATGGGCTCAGAGCCTGCCCTGCAGCCTGGGCTCCAGCCTCTAAGAGAAGCCCTGGTTTCTGCTTTCTGGCCACAGTTCAGATGGCGAAGGTCACAGAGGCTGGATGGACGGGCTTGCCCATGGAACAAGCAAGCTCAAGCTCTTTTTGCTGCAAATCTTCCACAGAGGCGCTCATTTGCACCTTTGCATAGGCAGGCTTGGGTTGTAGAGGCAACTACCCAGGAATTAATCTAGCAACATTGGCTTGCATGGAAGCTTGTGAAAAGCCAGCCACAGTCGCTGGGACTACAGGGAGACCCTGTCTCGAAAAGACCAAAAAAAAAAAAAAAAGTCCTTCTTAAAATTTTTTCTGTAAATAGTGTTAAATAGTGTAACATAGTGCTTAATTCTGCTGAAGTTTCCTTTTGTCTGCTAAACTTCCTCCAAGATCTTTTCTAGAGACTGGTCTTCTTGTAAATTCGAGGCTTGTAGAGCCTGACTTGGTGGCCCAGGCCTTTGATCCAAGTGGATGCCTGTGAGTTCAAGGCCAGCCTCATCTACCAGGCTGGCTCCGACTGGGCAGGCTCTGCCTTGAAAAGACCAACTTTCAGTGTGTAGCTGTTTGTAAATACTCTGGTTAATCTAGTCCAATGTTTGTTCTGTGCCCTTCTCCTGCTAAACAGCGGATGGGTGGTGGTGGAAGGGCTGGCTTTACAGTATTCTGTGTTTCACTGGGAAGCATAAAGTCTAGGGCACTCTTGCCCGAGGGCAGTGCTTCATCTATCATTGTGTTTTAAAGGTGCAGCTTTGATTCCAATACTCAGGAGACAGACTGTGGAAATGACCTTTTCTCATTGAGTATAAGACAATAATGTGACTTTCTTCCCACAGATTGATCTCACGACTTTTTTTCCTTTGTACGTATGTTTGTGTATGCTTGTATGTATGTGTGCATGTGCACATTTGTGTATGGATGTATGAGTATTTTGTTTGAACCCCTATAACTTTCTAAACTCCTGTGTTTTAAAAAGGTCAACTATAATTCACTTTACAGATTCAACCTATCCAAAACTTGTTTTATACATTTTGGTGTTAATGAACTTTAATTGGATTTCTGTAAATGTTGATATACATTTGTCCAATTCTAAAAAGCTTCCGAGCTGGAACTGGCCCCTCCAGCTTGGATGCAGCTTAAACTTCTATGGCCATTTGTGTAATTGTCTTGGTTAAAAAGTTACTGATTGTACAAATGCTGTTACTGTTAGCTACTTTATGGGCATAAGGTACCACTCTCAACTACACTCCCTCAATGCCTGAGACAAAAACTAACATTGGTTCTAAGCAATAATATTATTTTAATTTAAATATAATTTAAAGTATGGTTAAATGTGTATTGTAAAACATTTAACAGCTAAGTAAAGCATCTTTAAAACAGGGTTTTGTGCCAGGCCTGGAAAAAAAACCACCTCCAAAGACTGAAAGGAAAATGCTTGTTATAAACCCACTTTATAAGATTTATAGTGATATGTTTGAGATAAGTATTATACATTTATATAGAGGTATTTCAGTAGAGATTTATACAAAAATACAAATAAATAAATATAAGTTAATGGACTTGATTTCTCTGAAGTCACGGTCTAGTAAAAAAAGTTTAAGGAACTTTTTGCTGTTGTCCTAACACTAGACTCTATACCTGAGCCCTTTAACCTGTTCTCAGATAGCCTTTATGTGGTCACCTTGCTGCCTAACTTGGTAGAAGCTCATATTAGACTGGATTAACCAAGAACCAGCCCTATTTTCCTTCAACACCTTAGAGGGCATCAAAATCTACCAGGATTCCCTTCAAAAGGCAATAAACTGACTGATCAACTAGCCTCAATGCCTCAATGTAATACACTTATGGAAGCAACACAATTCCAACAACCAACCCATGCTAACTGGAGAGGACTTAGGCATAAATACCCCCACGTAGCAGTTAAAGACCTTAAAAACAATCGTTCACACCTACCGGTCTTGCCAGCCTTTTATTCAGATTTCCCCCCTTCAAACCTTGGGCAGCAACCCCCGAGGTCTCCGGCCTAACCACCTCTGGCAAATAGATGTTACCCACTATGCCCCATTTGGAAAACTTAAACACATTTTTGTATCAGTTGACACTTTCTCACATGCGTGTTGGGGTTCAGCACATACAGGAGAAAAGACCAAACACACCATTAGCCACATGCTCCAATGCTTTGCTACCCTCGGGTTACCCAATCAAATCAAAACAGACAATGGTCCATGCTTCATAAGCAAGCCTTTTGTAAACTTCCTCCAAACATGGAGAATTTCACATTCTACTGGTATCCCCTATAATCCTCGGGGACAGGCTATTGTGGAAAAATTTAATCAAACCCTCAAGGCTCAATTACAAAAACAAAAAGGGGGAGTAAGCCTCCACCTGCAATTGGCAGAAACTCTGTTTACTATATTTTAAATTTTTCTAAAGATATGATGGAATCCAGGTTCCAGAAACACTGGGGACACACAAGCCTCAACCCCCAGGTGAAGGTTAAATGGAAAGATCCTTTAACACACCAATGGAAAGGTCCAGACCCACTAATTATGATGGGAAGGGGCTTTGGGTGCGTGTATCCTATAGGGGAGGAGGCGCCTATCTGGGTGCCAGCAAGGAACCTAAAGTTTTTGGCCATTCCCTCAGAACAGGAAGATGACCAAAACCAAACTAACCAACAAAGAAAAAAAGAGGATATGGTGGTCTCAACTCACCTTCAGAAACAGGAAAAAACACAAAGTGATAAAAAGAACTAACCAGGCCCAAGGGCAACAGACCCTTGAGAAGCTCTTATGTGCTTTAACACTTACAGATGGTGCAGTTCCTGAGTCTGCTGGTGGCTGCATGGGTGACAGCAGAAGTGACAGGAGTGCTGCACCAAAACCCCCATCAACGCAGAGAGTGACATGACTGGTGAACAATCCCGTCAATGGAGGGATCCTCAACAGCACCACGAATGATACCCTCCCCCTTGTGTGGTGGCCACCGCTCTTTGATCTCTGCGATCTGGATCTGGCCCCGAGGAAGCTGAGAGGTGGCTGATTGGACCCTGGCTTACCTGGGAAGGCCAGAATGTAACAGACAAAAGGAATACACCCTGCCAGTGGTGGGGGACCCTAGATCTCCGGGATGTTCCACGTCCAAAAACAAGCCGTGCTCAGGGACAGTGACATTTACATATGCCCTGGGAGTAACTGGACTGCAAAAAAAGATATCTGACTATGGCGGCCCAAAAGACTTCTACTGTAAGACATGGGGGTGTGAGACTACAGGATCAGACTATTGGGTGGGGCACAAGGGAGCTATTCAGGTCACTAGGGTAAAGACACAAAGAAAGGCCAGCAACCCCTCTATGGGGCATGCACCAATTACCACTGCAACCCCATTTGGTAACATTCACTGAAGAGGGCAAAAAGTAAATTTAAGACAGGCAAAAAGAGTATGAATCCACCTGGTACCAACAATGGTTTGATTGGTCCCCTTGGCTGACCACTCTTATTTCCATGCTGATGGGCCCCCTCCTTATAATTTCATTCCTAAAACAATTAAAAAAATTTCATTCCTGTCCATATTTGGGCTGTGCCTCTTTAACAGGCTAACCAGACTGATCAGAGAAAAGGCCCAGGAGGTACAACTCATGGCCCTTAGGTTGTGCTATGACCAGCTAGAACCCGAAGTCTTCCACACACTATTAGGTGAACCTTACATAAGGTGCCTCAATGGTGAACCTCCGAGGAGGTGCCACACCTGTATCTCAGAAAGAGGTGGGTTATAAAAGAAAAAAGGGGGAGTCTGATGGGGCCCACCCAGCTGGCCACATCAAGATGGCACTGAGGGGAGGTAGAGGAGGAGGGACCCGGGTTGTTTGCCAAAACCTCTGGTTGGGGAGAAATAAGGACAAGCAACATAAGTTACAATTGTCAGCCATGTACGCCAATCCTCCTGAGAGGGTCAGAGGGGCTGCAGGAACATTGGTCATTATATGGCCTGTGGAGGCCAGGGAGTGGAATGTGGTGGTTTGAATGAGAGTGTCCCCCCATAGGCTTTAAGTATTCAGACATTTTTTCCCCAGTTGGTGACACTGTTCTTGGAGGTCTTAGAAGGTGTGGCTGTGTTGGAGGAAGTACATTATTGGGAGCAGGCTTAGTGAGTTTAACAAGCCTTGTGGTCTCCAGCCTCTCTCTCTCTGCTTCCTGTGCTCATTGCGAGATGTGACCCCTTGGCTTGTTGCTCCAGCCCCGGCTACCATGCTTCCCACCACAGTGGACTCTGATTCCCTGGAACTGTCAATTGTAAGCTCAAATAAACTCTTCCTTTTATAAGTTCCCTTGCTCATGGTGGTTTTTTCACAGCAACAGTAAAGTGACTAATATACTTGGTCACAAAACAAACCTCAACAAATGCAAAAAGTTGAAATAATTGCATTCATTCTATCAAACCACAATGCAATAAAACTTAATATCAACACATAAACTTATGGATATTAAAACACTCCTGAATAATGAATGAGTCAAAGGAGAAATTAATAAAGAAATAAAGATATTCCTGGAATTATTCCTGGAATTAAACAAAAGGACAACACAACACACCAAAACCTTGGGACACTTTAAAAGCAGTCTAAGAGGGAAATTTGTAGCTCTAAATGCTGAAATTAAAAAAATCAGAAGGAGCACAAATAAATACATTGCAACTCAAGACACTTGAAACAACAACAAATGAAACCCAAACCCAACAGACAAGTAGAAATAACAAAAATCAGATCAGAGAAGAATGAAATAGAAGAAAAGAAAACAATATGAAGAATCAATGAGTCAAGAGCTGGTTCTTTGAAAAGATAAACAAGATAGACAGTTCCTTAGCCCAGTTAACCAAAAGAAAGAAAGAACAACTCCAAATAGACATGATTAGAGAAGAAAGGGGAAACATCACAAGAGACAACAAAAAGACCAAGAACATTATACGGGAATACTTTAAAAACTTATATTCCATTAAATTTGAAAACATAAAAGAAATGAATGAAGCTGGGTGTGGTGACACACACCTTTAATCTTAGCACTTGAGAGGCAGAGGCAGGCGGATCTTTGTGAGTTCAAGGCCAGCCTGGCCTACAGAATGACTTCCAGGCCAGCTGGGGCTACAGGGGGACCTTGTCTCAAAAATACCAAAAAGAAAAAAAGAGAAATGAATGAATATCTGAAATCGTGAAATCACCAAAGCTAAGCCAAGAAGGAATCAACAGCTTAAACAGAACCATAACATATAAGGAATTTGAAACAGTAAGATAAAAGCTCCCAACTAAAAAAAAATAGCTCAGGCCCAGATGGATTTATAGCATAATTCTACAAGACATTTAAAGAGAATCTACAACCATTATTGCTCAAATTATTCAAAAAGATAGAAACAGAGGAACTCCTAAATTCTTCTATAAAGCCACCATCACTCTACTACCCCCAATAGGTAAAGATACAATAAAAGTATATACTATTCATTATATACTTAATGAATAAGGATGCAAACTTCTCAACAAAATACTTGCAAATTGTATATAGGCACACATCAAGAAGGTCATCCACCATGGTCAAGTAGACTTTATTACAGAGATGCAGGAATGGTTCACTATACACAAGTCAATAAATATCATAAACCATATAAATGGACTAAAAAACAAAAATCATATGGTAATTTCAATTGATGCAAAAAAGGGCTTTGATAAACTTCAACAAAAATCAGTAGCCTTTCTCTTTGCCAATAACAAGCAGTTGGTAAGTGAGGACTTGGAAACTCTCCCATTCACAATAGGCTCAAAAATATCTCAGCATAAACCCGACCAAAGACATTAAAGATATTTTTTGTTTATTTATTTATTTATTTATTTATTTTAAGTTATTTATTGATGTTTTATGTATTTCATACATCATTTTTCATTTCCGTTCAGGGATATTTACCTTTCCCTTCCCCCCACCCCACCCCACCTCACCCCATCCCATCCCATCCCATCCCATCCCAGATCATGCATTCTCCATAACTGTCCTGCATCTTTCTCTAAGTCTTTTTTATGCTTAGGAATTCAAATTTTCCTCTGTTAATTTCATATTACTCTAAAATATGGATACATACTATCCACCCATATACAGTAATTACAGAGTCTGAAAATAATTGGTGGGTGGATTCTAGAGCCCATTGAGAGATTCACATTATAACAACATAGTTGCTTTCAGATAAAAAATATAACCATAATGTCATTCAGTTTGCCTTTCATCTGGAGGATTTGGTGTTAGAATCCATAAATGAGGGAAACCATTCTCTGTTTGTCCTTCTGGGACTGTGTTACTTCACTAAGCATAATGGCTTCGAGCTCCATCCATTTACCTGTAAAGTTCATAATGCCATCTTTCTTTACCGCTGAATAGTACTCCATTGTGTAGATGTACCACATTTTTATCATCCACTCATCTGTTGAGGGGCATTTGGGTGGGTTCCAGCTCTTTGCTATTGTTCAGTTTTTTTCATAGTGTCTTTCATTGGATCTGTCCACCTGTTCTGCACCCCTTTGTTTGAAACAATGGTTGTGTTTAGCAGCGTGAAGCAGCGTGGAGAGTAATGGGCTCCTTGGGGGTGAGAAGCACTCCTACAGGGCTGGGAAAGTTCATCCTGGCCTCAGGTAGCATGGAATCATCTGTAGTAATGGGTCCAAGGACTATGAGCTTGACTGCAGAGATTCTTTCCTTTTCAAAGTTAACTGAGGCATGGCATCTGTGGCCACCTGGTGGGGCAGTCAGCAAATAGGATGGCTACTAAGGTACATTCCTTTATAGGGCCTGGGTGGAACCTCAGGTAAGGAGAGGAGGTCATAAGATTGACAGCCTCTGGAGGAAGTGGACACCCGTGTGTCCCTTGGAATTCTGGGAAACTTAGACTTAACATTCCAGTCTTTTGATAATAAGGGAATGGGACGCTGTTCTCTCTTCTGTATCTGCTTCAGAGCTGAGGAGGGACGAAGTTTTGAGGGAACAGCTGTCACGCTGGAAGGTTAGAATCCAGTCTCCCATCTCGGCTGTCCTAGTTGCCTGGTATTCTGGTCCAGATCAGTAGTGGTCAGAAAGTGTGTACAGTTTTTCTGCAACTGAAAAGACAAGCTGTTTAAGTCTTATGTGAGTGTACCAGTGCACAGACTTCACAGTACCAACAAGGGGCCTAGTGGGTGTATTAGTGATTGGATGGTCCCTGTCTAGAACTTACAGAGGAGGAGAGGACCTGTACTCCATTCTGAGGAATTTGAGAAAAAGTATTTTTAATACTTAGGGCTACAGAATGAGAGCCAGCTTAACCATGACCTATTTCTGATTTATTTTCTAGCATGGCACAGTAGATCTTTTATCTATCTCTATGGTATTTCTTTGATCATAGTTTCCTGTTGGAGTGTTTAAAACCACACAGTTAGCTCAGATAAATTAAATTAGTTTTGGCGTTAAGGTCAGTTGAGATTCTGGTCCTTAAGGGTTATTCAGGCCTTGTGCTCTTTTTACCAGTTCCATCTATGTGAGGATAAAGTCAGGTCTTGCTTGCCCTTTGAAGCCTGAGGAATTTCTCCTCTATGCTGACTTTCCTCCTGTGACTGGACACTGGCCAAAAGAAGTCCTCTAAAGTGACTAAGACCTCCCTGACTCGGGATGACTGGTGACTCACTACCATAGGACATGTACAAAGGTGCCGATGCAGGACCCTAGGACTTAATGTTGACCTTAGAGAGTAAGGGCCAAAAGATTGTCCCTTCAAATACCTTTTGCCAAATCAGATTGGAGTTTTAAGTATGGTTGTTAAACTTCCAAGAGGGTCAGTTGAATGCTTTCCTATATAACACATAAATAAAGCTTGAACATTAACTTAATATTCTTTATAAATTCTTAATTGCTGTTGCAAAACATTCTGACCAATAGTGAAAGCTCATGACAGGAGCCTGAAGATAGTAACTGAAGCAAAGTCCAGGAAGGGATGTTGCTTACTGGCTTGTGTTGCTGGCTCATGTTTAACCTATTGTATACACTATAGAAATATCTGGCCAAGGATGCCATTGCCCACAATGGGCTCAGACCAGTCCAATGAAGGCAATTATTGAGGTTTCTTATTCAGGCGTGTCAAGTTGGCATTAAACCCATCCAGTAAAGCACACAATTTGTTCTTTAACATAGTCCAGGAAACAAACCCAAGATAATAAAGAGGCTAAAAACAATACCTTCTAGGACTGTCTTAAATGATGGCCACGTTACTTGTCCCCAGATTTTGAATTACAGCTTTGAGAAGATAAAGGAGGGGAGGGCATTAACACATACCTACAGAAGGCAGGAAATGCTTAAATCAAGCTCGCCGGAATTGGTTTCATTTGGACTGTTCTCATATGGTCCCCAGAAGTGAAACCTAATTTTTCTAAAAAATATTAAAAGTAACATGTGCCAAGTATAACAGATATATAGCAGAGTTACTGAAGGTAATGTACCAACATCATGTCACAATAAACATACAATAAATTAAAGACTAGATCTGCGACAAATTTAAAGAAAACAAAAAGCGTGTTTCACCTTAAGTGCAAAAACAAAGTTTATAATCTTTACCAAGTGATTTTTATCAAATGTTCGTTCTATTAATCCATTGTATCCATACAGTGTTAACACTTTGTTTATCATTTTTGCCAACTGTAGCATTTTGTAAGTAAACCAGAATAAATACCTTTTAAAAATTATTTATTTATTTATTTATTTATATGAATGTACTGTCTGCATGTAGGTTTGTGCACTCATGTTGTGCAATGCCGTGGAGGTCAGAAGAGGGTGTCAGACTCCCCTGGAACTGGAGTTCTCCTGGAATTGGAGTTACAGATGGTTCTCAGCCACCATGTGGGTGTTGGGGATCGAACCCGTGTCCTCTGCAAGAGCAGTCAGCACTCCCAACCACTAGGCCATCTCTCCAGCCCCGGAATAAACACTTTTATCATAGATCTAGTTAATGATTATTAATACCTTTTAAAGGACCTAAAATTCCCCCAAATTTTATTCCATGCTATTGATCCCATCAGATAAAAAGCACTTGCCAAGCTGAATAAGTTACAAAGTAAATAATTTTGGTTCACAAAAATGTGCAGTGTTCTTAAAACTCAACAGTTACCCATTAATACAACATGGTTTTTCATGTGAGCTAACAGCTACCCCTTTATTCACTAAGAAATTATGCATTAATTTTTTTAACCATTTTTTTACTTTACCTTAAATTTTAAACTGTCTTGGGGTGTGACAAACAGTGTGAACAAACAAACAGACAAACAACTTCCATATCCAAAGTGGAATTTAAACCTTCAAAGGGCAGTTTGATTCTATTAATCCAAAAGACCTATTTAGTGAATAACTTATTTTACCCTTGAGTATCAAACTGATTGGTAGTCATAAAATCAATTTTTATAGACTGTCCATATGTTGCATAGTACTGAGAATCTTCAGCCGTGGAACGCAATTTCTTGTATGTGCTATAACCACATTATAGAATTCTGAAAAGTGAACAGTACTTTATACCAACACTCATACACAAGGTTTTAAAACTTAGTTTTGGTGATGGCAATTTATAAAAGTTGTGCTGAACAGAGGCACAAACATACATTGTTATCATATGCAGACATACACATATTAGAGAAAATACCATATATTTTCTATTAATGGTCTGATAGATTCCTAATATGCTGTAAGTTTATTACAGAGTTGTTAACAGTATCATCCACATAGATACACATTTGTCCATACATTTACACAAGAGATTTTTATCCTAGTGTTTGTATTGAACAGACTCACATGCCTTGTTGTCAGACATGTTTTTATTCTTCAGAGATGTCATTTAAAACATACAGCCCCAATTGCATTCCCAAGACTGAGATGGCTAATACAGTTTTTCCTATTGTGCTGTCATTGAAGTCTTACACCTTTGGTTTTAAAACTATGAACTTATTGAACTATTTTAACAAGTGATGAAAAACAGAATTATATATTCAGTTTGTACTGAAGGCTAGCCATAACTGAAGTCACAATATAATAATTACAGTTTCACCAAGGAAGAAGCTAAAGAATAAGGTATCAGGAAACATTCAGTCCTACCAAGGCAGTACAAAACCAAGACAATTAAGCAATGAACAATACCAAAAACATTTTAGACTGTTTCATTGGAGGGAAGAGATTGCAGTCTACAGGTATCTAGGGGAAGCCATGTACTACTGTTTATGGTGGCGCAGCTGTCAAAAGCCTGGCTAAGTAGAAGAAAAGAAAACTGACATTTGTTTTAACCATAAGGGTTAAAAATCAGATCTTCAGAGGTCTGGAAAACAAGTTGAAAGGAAACTGAAGATAGAATACCTGCAACTTTAAAAGAGTTTAATTGGAGATCAAATCCAGTCTTAATGGATAACAAATAAAACCTTTAGATAGCCAGTTTAGAATTTTTTGTATGAACTTGGAAACCAGGGTATAAATCAGGCCTTTGAAAAAGTTTAAGAGGCATGCCAAAAGTAAACTTAATTTATGTGCTCAATACAGAATGAAAGAACTTTGAAGTGGCCACTTTTAACAGAAACCAACACAGAAGAACACATATGACACGAATCTCAGACACATGGGAGAACAGTTAACAGACAGCTTGCACAGACATATGATTTAATATAATGAGAGATTCCCTTTTTCTTTTTAGAATCTCATAGAATAACTTGATGTCAAGGCACAGAAAGTTCTCAGTTTTCCAGTCTGCTTCACACCTTGGCTGTGCAGGGCTATGGAACCATTAATTTTTCATTGTTACATTTACACACAATCATTTAGAGTTTAAGACATTTTTTAGTTAGCTCCATTAAAACACTTTTGTACTCAAAGCCCCCAAATACTGGGTTGATTTCACTAAATGCCTGTTCCACCTTAACTTATAGTCCTGTTAAGGAGGGCCGGCTGCCTGGCATTTTACTATGACGGATCTTGTATTTCTAGGGGAGTGGAGCAGTAACAGCTCTAGCTGCTTGGAGCTTGCAGCATGGGCCCTTTGTGTGCATGCTTGCCTGCACAGGAGAGAGGGGAGTAGGGGATTAGAAGAAGTAGGTTGTCCCATGTTAGATTCGAAGTACAAAAGCAGTAATGAGAAAAACACAAAGACCACAAATCAAACGAACAAGGTGAGGACACAGAGGACACAGAAAGGACTCAGATGGCAGGGGCTGTCTGCCGTGACCAGAACCGAAGGGCTGGACCCAATGTCCGTGCCCCAAAACCTGGATACTAGACTGTCCCTGAGTCTAGTATCGGACAAATCCCCTGTTCATCTACTAGAGAGTCAGAGCGACCTCCTTCTCTCATGCCCAGAGGAACTAGTCACATCCGACCTTCCTCTAAGGAAGCATCCCTGGTGCCACAGAAACAGAAAACTGAAACCAAAACAGGAGCGCTCACTCAGTACCTTTCAAAGTGCTTTGTTTTCCAAGGCCAGCTGGCATCCAGGGGCCCCTCGAGGCGGAGGTGGCATATCTCTGTGGGACCTCCAGATGTTGAGTTAGAAATGCCACTTTACCAAAGAATCTCTCGAGAGGCCAAAAACTGTGGAGGAAAAGCTTTAATAAAAGAACATTACATCAAGGAAAAAGTACAGAACACAACACAGAGACAGTGACAGAGACAGATTGACACGTTGGGCTGAGCACACTCCCATGGGACTGGAGGGCAGCGGCCCCAAGGTCTGATCCTCTTCCACTTTTATTTCCAGTTAGGGTATTTCCACTGAGGTCACGGTGACCCTTTCTCTGATTGGTGGGGTCTTGCTGGTGGCAGACCAGGCAGTCTTTCATTGGATCTGTCCACCTGTTCTGCACCCCTTTGTTTGAAACAATGGCTGTGTTTAGCAGCATGAAGTCCCTTGGAGAGTAATGGGCTCCTTAGGGGGTGAGAAGCACTCCTACTGGGCTGGGAAAGTTCATCCTGATGTCAGGTAGCTCTGGGAACTAAAAACTCAAGGTGGAAGGGAGTAGCTGTGGGAACCAGACCTGCTTCAACTAGAGAGTTGCTCCTGCATGGTTAACCCTTTCCTTTTGATTAACTTATTTCTGACATGGCCCTAACACTTTCTTTACTTGGGCATTCTGTGCATGACACAGTTTCTGTAAGGTTCTTAATTACTACTGTATCATGCTTTTAAGTTGTGTACACAGTGCCATTATTTCTCACAAAGTACTCATTTCTAGAAAAGGCAAAAGTGTCAGTTCCACTCCTTGAGGCAGAAGCAGGTACCTTAACTGCCAGAAAGCCAAAAGTCAAGCAGGCCAGAAAAATAAGAATTAATATGATAAGGAGAATTATTAAAAACCAAAGTCAGCTGGAGAGCAGACTTCAATCAGACGGGTCAGGTCACTGGAACTTTGTCAAGCAGTGAACCTTTCACGAATGGCTCTGCCAGTCCCGGGTGATATCAGGCCTCTACAGGGCACAGGGGTGCCCCAAGTCCCCAGGAAGGCAACCCTCACCTGGTCATTTGCAGGTTGGCGTTCTGTAGGACATGGGTGAAGTCCACTCGCCCAGCTGACATTAAAGATCTTTACAATGAAAATTTTAAATCTTTGAAGAAAGAAATCGAGAAATACACCAGGAATTGGAAGGACCTCCCAGGCTCATGGATTGGAAGAATATAGTAAAATGATGATCCTACCCAAAGTAATATATAGATTCAATGCAATCCCAATCAAAATCCCCATGACCTCCCTCACAAAACTGGAAACAACCATGCTAAAATTCATATGAAAGCACAAAAGACACTGGATAACCAAAGCAATCCTGATCACAAAGAGCAATGCAGCAGGGATTACTATCCCAGATTTCAAACTATATTTAATAGCTACAGTCATAAAAACAACATGGTACTGGCTCAAAAATAGACCCAAGGATCAGTGGAACATAATTGAAGACCCAAACTTGAGAACATGCAATTTCAGCCACCTGATATTTGACAAAGAGACTAAGAACACTCAATGGAGGAAAGACAGCACCTTCAGGAAGTGGTGCTGGCAAAACTGGATTACCATTCTTCTGTGGAAGAATGAAAGTAAACCTTCATCTTTCACCTTGGCCAAAAGGCAACTCCAAATGGATCAAAGACCTCAATATGAAACCTGAAACTCTGAAAGTCTGAGAAGAAAACAGGCAGTAACCTCCAAGATACAGGTGTAGGAAATGACTTTCTAAATCAGACATTAGTTGCTCAGGAATTTAAGGTCAACAATCAACAAGTGGGACCTCATTAAACTAAAAAGCTTTGGTACTGTAAAAGAATCAATCAAAGAAGTGAAGAGAAAGTCTTTACCAATGACACATCTGGCAGTCATTTAACATCCAGAGTATATAAATTACTCAAAAAAACAAAGGACCAAGAAAACAAGTGACCAAATTAAAAGATGGGCTAAAGATCTGAACAGAGAGTTCTGAAAAGAAGAAAGATGGCTAAGATTTGTCTTAAAAAGTGTTCAGGGGCTGGAGAGCTGGCCTAGTGGTTAAGAGTGCCAACTGCTCTTGCAGAGAACCCAGGTTTGATCCCCAGCACCCACATGGTGGCTGAGAACCATCTTTAACTCCAGTTCCACGGGAATCAGACACCCTCTTCTGACCTCCGCGGCATTGCACAACACGGGTACACAAACCTGCATGCAGACAGTGCATTCATACACATACCAAAATAAATAAATGAAAAATAAATAAAAAATTACCTGTCCCCTTTTCCCCCAACCTTTGCAATGAGATCATTTCATGTATTTGTAACACAGTTAGATTTTTTTTAAAAGTGCTCAACATCATTAGTAATTAAGGAAATGCCAATTAAAACCACTTTATGATTCTATTTTACCCCTGTAAGACTGGCTAAGATCAAGAAAATAAATGATTCCAAATACTGGTGAAGTTGTGGGGAAAGGGGAATTCTTATTCACTGATGGTGGGATTGCAAGCTCCTGCAACCCCTATGGAAAGCAGTGTGGAGAATTCTTAAAAAACTGAAAATGAACCTACCATTTCACCTGGTCATACTACTCCTTGGCATATACCCAAAGGATTCATCCTATTGCAGATAAACTTACACATCTATGTTTATTGCTGCTCTTTTTAAGATAATGAAGAGATGGAAGCAAACTAAGTGTCCCTCGACTGACAAGTTGAGACAGAGTAGTACTAGGTGACTGGTGCTACTAAGGGAGAAACAGATAAAAACAGGGTATCTAAATGGGAGCGGAGAGGAAGTGTTATAGAAGGAAATGTGGGAATAAAGGGAAAGAAAGAGTTGGAGAGAGGTAGGACTATAGGAGACTGGCATTATCAAGAGAGAAATGGGAAAGTGGGGACACTTTAAATGGAGAAGATGTGGCAGGAGGGTTAGACTGAGAGAGAGAAAGAGAGAGCAGAGATAAGTAATGCCTAGCTAGGTTAAAAACTTGAATCATATTAGTCTAACAATCTATTGAAAAATTACACATATAATATCTCTACATGAGCCCATGTGCATAGCTGAAGGCTACATAACAAGAAACACTACCAGACAGGAGAAACCTTTCCTTGAGTCACTGGCCAGGGCAGTCCAAGAGACTCACAAAATTACACAGGCTATTGACACAGCTCTTGATTGCCTTGAAGAACCTGAAGGTCAGACCCTATTGCTGCAGACGGAACATACTTTGGAGACTGGAATTGGGACAATGAAGCTGGAAGTGACCAGGAATCCACCTCCCTTGAAGGTTAACTATCACAACTTTGGAGAGCACTTCACAAGCTTCTAAGGGAGAACAGCAGCTGATGGTACAATACCACCTCTAAAACCAAATATCCACATCGATGTGTGGCAGAGGATACGACACTGGTGCAGTAGTGGCACTTTTATCTTGGGGGCAATCAATGGCTAAGTAATTGTACTTAAAACCCATTCAGTGAGAGGAAACTCATATGTGGTACTGTAAACATAGACAGATACATACAGCTGAAGAGGTCATAGATCTTAGAGAAATTCGCAAGCTTTTCACATCCCCTAAGCTAAGGTAGCATCTTACTAGCTGCAAAATAGGTATCTGTGCCAGATAGCTTTAGTGTCAACTTGACACACCTGGGTTGAGGGAGCCTCAATTGGGGAATTGGCTCCACTGGATTGGCCTGTGGCCACATCCATGGAATATTGTCTTGATTGTCAAGCAGTGTGGGAGGGCCCAGCCCACAATGAGTGGTGCCACCCTGGGCAGGTTGTTGTGTACCATATAAGAAGGCAGACTGGGCATGAGCCAGGGGAGCAAGCCAGTGAACAGCATTCCTCCATAGCCTGTGCTTCAGCTCCTGCCTCCAGGTTCCTGCCCTGAGTTCCTGCCTTGGGCTCCCTGAGTGATTAACTGTGACCCAGGAGATGTAAGCTGAATAAACCCTTTCCTCCCCAAGTTGGTGTCGGTCAGAGTGTTTTGTCACAGCAATGGAAGAAAAACTAGAACAGTATCCTTATATTTACAGACAAATATCCCAGACACTGTTAAATAAAGAAGCTTCTTTTGCACCATAAGAAGAATAGACAAAGTCCCACAACTGGATACATACAGACATTATCTGTGAATTGTTTACACTTAAGTGACACATCTACAATGCAATCTCTACACCCATGGCCAGAACAAGAGACCAAGGGGACATAATTAACTTTTTAATTCTCATTAAAGAAGCTCTCCCATGCAACAGGAGCCCAGGAACTCAAAAGGTCATGAATAGCCAAACTGTGGAGATTAGCAGTCTGCAGAGTGTGAGTTCATGGACAAGTTGCCTATATGTAGCTTCACTCATCCAGGGCTCAGGGAACATTGTGGGAGAGAGGGCAGAAACACTGTAAGAGCCAGGGAGGTGGGAAAAATCAAATGGAAATGAATCCTACAAGCTCCTGGGACCCTGTTCATATGAATTTACAGCATTGTTATCAGCATGTACACCACTTATGTAAGCTCAGCCAAACATCCATCATGGAACTACAGAAATGGGTATCAGAATCCAAACTTAGCTGAAGAAATATTGGCAGCTGATTACAGTTGGGTGAGAAAGACCTGGCCTTCTTTAAGAAAGGGACTTCAGATAGGCTGACTAGAGTTCAGAGGATGAACTTGCACCGAGGAAAGGCCAGGAAGAGTAATTTGGCACAATAGATCCTAACACAAATGACAGACTGTATGAACTCTAAGGGGAGATTTTAGAGGGTGCCAATGGAGAAGGGGGTACAAAAGCAATTAAGACCAGCTGAGAAGTTATGTATGAAATGCACAAAAATTCAATAAAATAAAACAAAACCCAATTATAACTAAAAAGAAAAAAGACATAATATACTAACTTTTAATCAAAATTCTAGAATTCTCCAACTTGAATATATTAATTAATCTCAAAGCTTGCATTCTTTCATATAACAAAGGGCAGAAATCCCCACAGTTCACTATAGCTCTTGGGAAGTGACCAAGCAGTAGACACTGATGTCTCACCTGTGTCCCCAGTGGCCAATGTAGAGGAGTTTGGACTATGGATTCAAGCATCCTAGCCTGCAGGGCTGATATAAAACCAGTGATTTCAAATTGGAAAGACTCTCCTTCCTCCATTTACAAGATGACCTAGGTCATGAGCTTGTTAATGCTCATCATAGCCTTATTGTGCGAGCAGGACATGTGACTGTGTTCTGCTCCTGAGCCTCAGCAGATATGGGAATTCTACCCCATCTATGCCACTACCTGGCTATAGTGACTATCTCAGGCATTAATAGTAGGTTACAGATAACCTGTGAATTTCACCATGCTTTGCCATTCTACGACCATTTACTAATTTTAAGCCCTGAGAATGTGCAGAGCCATCATCACTGCTTCCCGTGGGTCCTGTGGTCTACCTCTCTGGCTCCTTACATCTTGCTATAATACGAGTTATTCTATGTGACATACTTTGGTTATTACTGCTTCTGCTATTGAAGCTTCTTCCAGCAGGCATCTGGATTCCTATGTAGGGAAATAGATTATGATTGACATCTGACACTCGATTTTGCCAGAACTGTGTAGGAGACTAACATTTCTTATTCCCTTTTTGTCCAGTCTGGTTCTGCCGATCAGGATAACCTATGGCTCAAGGTAAATGCCAGTGACCAGACAATGAGCGGTCAACCTAACTCATGTGTTTTGCTCCATCTACTTAAAATATATTTTTAGTGATTCTTTGAGAATTTTATGCATTCAAACTCCTTCCTGAATGTCCACACCCCCCTACTAACTTGGCCACTTCATGTCCTATATTATTATTCTTTTTAGAATAGCTGTAGGAATGAAACTTTGTGTGGCTTGAGGCAAGAACTTGTAAGACATGTCCCATAAGACCTCCAGTTATCTGATATCTCTGTAGGCATTCAGTTGCCTCTCTGAGTTATCTGTAACTCTGGAAGAAGGTTTGGGATATTACAACGTTTTCTTGCTTTGCTTATCTCTGCAAAGTTCCAGGAATGGATGGCCCCTTCCCTTGAGGCATTGAGCAAAATGTAGCACCTCTAGTTACCTGTTGCACAAACAGGAGCTCTGCACCCCCCCATTTGAGCCAAGGTGGCTCGCCCCTCCCTTCCACATGCCCCCCACTTCCTTGCCCAGAGCACAGTAACTTTTGGTATATAAGCATACTGTTGGCATAAAGAGAGACTCTATTCTCCTAGGCTTTCTCTGACTCCGTGTCTGTATGTCTTTGTCTTTCCTTGTCTTTCTATTCTGTTGGGTAACTCTCTTGCAGTCCCCTCCCCACTCCTTGCCAGAGGTAAGCCTAGAGATTGTCTGCCTGCAGGCAGTAGACAGCCTCGAGAAATGCAAGGAGGGAAGAACAACATGTGGATGTCGGCCATACATGATTAAAGGAATATTCAGATGATTATTAAACTTCTACAAATAGCCTGATGGGTGTGTGTTTGCCAAATGCTCTTGGGTGTAGGCCCACCCCTTGGAGTTTGATCATCCAACAAGGCAACACATCCCTAAAGAAAACTGACTCCATCTCCCAGCACCTATCAGCCATGCTCTTTGTCTTGTCATTTGCCATCCAGAGCATCCTATTCCTCTTGTTTCTATTTTTACACTCTCTTGATGAGTTTCCAGTGTTCTATTTTTCTTCACGTCCTTCTAAAACCTCTTCCACAACCTTGTCCATTACTTCTTCATCAATCCCTTTAGGAAGTGTCTCAGTGGCAGCAGACACTCCATCTGGGTATGTAGAAGACACTGTGGAATTCTCCTGGGCAGGATGAATGCAAAGACCTCCCATCATGAAACAGCCTCAGAGTGACAGTAACTACCAGCCTCAGCTTTGATCAGATGTATTTGCTTGGAGAGCCAAATTCCCCCTATCATTTAGGGCATCTCAAGTCTTCTGACAAGAGTCATCAGCCCTGATATTAAAACTGTTTAGATAATAATCTGTCTCGTGAGGATAGATGCAGGGCCTGTTAAACACACACTGACTGCAATTTCTGTGGATGGCCTGCAGTCCCCAACCTGATGTGAGTTTACCCAAGTGTGCTGGATAGCTTTAGTGTCAACTTGACACACCTGGGTTGAGGGAGCCTCAATTGGGGAATTGGCTCCATTGAATTGGCCTGTGGCCACATCTGTGGAGTATTGTCTTGATGGTCGAGCAGTGTGGGAGGGCCCAGCCCATAATGAGTAGTGCCACCCTGGGCAGGTTGTTGTGTACCGTATAAGAAGGCAGGCTGGGCATGAGCCAGGGAAGCAAGCCAGTGAACAGCATTCCTCCATGGTCTGTGCTTCAGCTCCTGCCTCCAGGTTCCTGCCCTGAGTTCCTGCCTTGGGCTCCCTGTGTGATGAACTGTGACCCAGGAGATGTAAGCTGAATAAACCCTTTCCTCCCCAAGATGGTGTTGGTCAGAGTGTTTTGTCACAGTAATGGAGGACAAACTAGAACACCAAGTCTCTGGTCCAGGACACCCCTCTGTTGAGATGAATTCCTTCTTTAGCAAAGTGCTGGGAGCACTGCAGGAAAGGTCTGGATTTCTCTTGTCACTGCACCTGATAGAGACAAAATTGAATGTTCCATTCATGAAAAGTTACTTTTTGTGTTCCATACACTATGTCTCTATAATTTAAAATCATTAAGTGTCAATATGGCCACAAAAGAACAACCTGCTTCCAGTCAGTCAGGTCTGAGGATATCTCCCTAGCTCAACAAAGTGTTCGTGGAGTCAATATCGAATCATCATAAATAAATGATCTAATGAATGTTTAATTTTCACCTGCATTAAATCTCTATTTAACAGAATGATTCCTCTGAAGATATCAGAGAATGTGTCAAAACTGTCTTTTATTCTAAAAAGCTCAAAACCATTTATTAATTAGAAATAGGTTTTCATTACTTTTTTCAAATGTATGTGATCAAATGCTATTATTCTTAAAGTTTTCTTCTTAATAAAATAATATGTACCTCTCCATCCCTATTCTTCTCATAGGGATTTGTTTGCATTGTTTGACCTGGCATGGTCCCAAAGGCTACATTCTGGCCTCCTGTGCCTGATTCTGGAAGCAAGGTAATTTAGAGAACCAGTTTCATAGCCCTTCCTTTTCATTGGCTACTCTGGACTGCTGAAAGGGGCCTGGTCTTGGTGAAGCATTTCTACACCCAGGGTTTGCTTTACACTGCCCTCTTCATTTGATAGCTTCTCAATCACAGGAACAGGTTAATCATTTTCATGTGAAGTAGTTCATGTCTCCAGTGAACTGGTGCTTAGGCTTCAAGCCTCCCAGAAGCAACCTGTCCCAGCATTTAGCTTTATGTTAAGTTTCCTCTTAGGAACCCTGGCTCCATACTTTGTCTTTAAGTAGTCTGCCCACCACCATAGCAAGTTGGCACACTACCACACAGTACATGGGGAAAGATGGCTACATGGAGACTCCCCACAGAAATCCTCCCTCACATGGTTCAGCCTTAGTTCTTTGTCTCAGCACCCATTGAAGCTTCCTTGGAACCATTCCCAAACCCACATTTCTTTCTGTTGATCCCTGTTTAGACTCCAAGTGTGTTGTATTGTGCATCTTTTACAAGGGAGAGGTAAAGAAACGTCTACTCACCTGGCAAGGAACCAATGACAAAGCCAAGTCACAATTCTTTGAAAGTCCATTTGGGAGAATCAATGAATTTATTGCGATCCCTTACATGACTATGTGTGAGTGGTTCCTAACAGGAAACTGGGTGACAAAACACAGCTGCATCACAAAAAACCCCACTCTAACATTGATGGAAACTCAAGAAAATTTCAGCCTTGGGTCTTAGTTCCATGACGAGGTAGCTCAGCAGGCTCATGACATGGACACTTGTCAGAGTTTATCATTGTCTGAATAGTCCTTTATACATGCGTGGTCAATATCCACATGCTGTTTGCTGTTCTTCTCTCCCTGGCTTAGCTCCAGCAAGGACAGGGGAAGGGACTGCAGGGGATTTTACCTGATGGAATAAAAAGATAAGGACAGACATACAGGCATGGACTCAGAGAAAGCCTGAGGGAATAGCCTCAACTTTAATGTTGGAACGCAAGGCTTTTATACTAATCCAGGCATGGGCCAAGACATGTACACACAATCAGGGGCTGGGGAAGGTATTTAGGACAAGGCAACCTCAGGCTATAATCGAGATCAAAGTTCTTTCCTGAGAGATCAAAGGATAGCCCAGACTTTCACAGGTCTGTGAGAAACAGCAGGGGTCAAGGTTGTCAGGTAACTGATTTTAAGTGCTTCTGCCAAAAGAATACCAACATCCCCCCATTTTTACTTATTTAAAAAGGTTCAGTTGTCACAAACAGTTAACATTTATCTGTTGGTGAATACTCTCGAACAGTGCAGCCCAACTAAGCTCTCCCTGGAGACAACAGAACCTGTGTGCATACAGTGGGCTTCTTGGCTTTACCAGGGGGCAGTAGAGTTCCTGTTTGCATATACAGCAAACTGGAGATGTGACACTTTGCTTGATACATCAAAGGAAGAGGCCAACAGGGTCAAGAATTTGCAAAAATAGGGGAGGCCGGAAAGACTTCCTACCCCAATCTCACGAAGAGGCCCTGGGGCAGAGTTTTGCAGCTTCCTACCTCAAGCCAAGCAAACTCTCATCTGTACAGTCCCTCCTTTGTTATTAATTAAAATGTTATTAATTAAAAGTTATTATGAGTACCAGGGGATCTTTAGGGATGGCTTGACATTTGGGCTAAAGACAATTGATCTGTGACCCCGACCCATTGAGGCTGTAATTTTGCTCTTAAGTGGTGGAGATCTAAAATATGACAAAGTACAAGTAATACCCTTTCTCCCATAAAACATACAGGTATGTGAGTGACCTAGTTTCTCAAATAACATTGTTTGCCCTACACATAAAGACAAACAAAGACATACAGGTATGCGAATGACATTGTCTCTAAAAATAACCTTGCTTGTCCTACACATATAGACATACAAAGACATACAGTTATGCAAATGACATTGTCTCTAAAAATAACATTGCTTGCCAGGCATGGCTTTAATCCTAGCACTTGAGAGGCAGAGGCAGGCGGATTGTGAGTTCAAGGCCAGCCTGGTCTACAGAGCAAGTTCCAGGACAGCTGGGGCTACAGGGAGACCCTGTCTCAAAAAGCCCCCCCCCAAAAAAAACATTGCTTGTCCTACACATGAAGACATATAGGTATGCAAATGACATTGTCTTTAAAAATAATATTGCTTGCCGAGTGTGGTGGCACACGCCTTTAATTCTAGCACTTGGGAGGCAGAGGCAGGCAGATCTCTGTGAGTTCAAGGCCAGCCTGGTCTACAGAGTGAGCTCCAGGCCAGCTGGGACTAAAGGGAGACCCTGTCTCAAAAATACCAAAAAAGGGGCTGGAGAGATGGCCTAGCGGTTAAGAGCACCGACTGCTCTTGCAGAGGACCCCGGTTCAATCCCCAGCACCTACATGGTGGCTGAGAACCATCTGAAACTCCAATTCCAGGAAAACTCCAGTTCCAGGGGAACCCGACACCCTCTTCTGACCTCCGCGGCATTGCACGACACGGGTGCACAGACTTGCATGCAGACGGTACATTCATACACATAGAGAAAAATAAATAAACAATTTTAAAAAATACCAAAAAAATAACATTGCTTGTCCTACACATGAAGATATACAGATATGCAATGACATTGTCTCTAAAAATAATATTGCTTGTCCTACACATGAAGAGAAGACATACAGATATGCAAATGACATTGTGTTTAAAAATAACATTGTTTGTCCTACACATAAAGGCATACAAATACATACAGGTATGTAAATGACATTTCTTCTAAGAGTAACATTCCTTATCTTATATGTGAAAATATACATGTATTACTTGATACCCCTTTTTTTTAATTTTTTTTTAATTTTATTTATTTCCATATGTGTATGAATGCATTGTCTGCATGCAAGTCTGTGCACCCGTGACGTGCAATGCCGCGGAGGTCAGAGGAGGGCGTCGGACTCCCCTGGAACTGGAGTTCTCCNGTGCAATGCCGCGGAGGTCAGAAGAGGGCGTCGGACTCCCCTGGAACTGGAGTTCTCCTGGAATTGGAGTTTCAGACGGCTCTCAGCCGCCATGTGGGTGCTGGGGATCGAACCCGGTTCCTCTGCAAGAGCGGTCGGCGCTCTTAACCGCTAGGCCATCTCTCCAGCCCCCTTGTTAGAAATTTTTATTGTGTATTTAGACCTTCTCCTTCTACCGTGAGCACCCATCTTATAAATTTCCCTTTAAGTACTGCTTTTGCTGCAGACCACAAGTTTTCCCGCTTCTCTTCCCAAGCCTAATCTCATGTTAACTTCACAATGTGACAAATTTGTTTTCTTATTTTGCTGAATCTGTGGATTTAGCTCTGAAAATAATTTGGAAAAATCTCATCCATGTTGACTTCAAATATATCTTCTGTTCCTATGTCTTTGTTGCTTATTATGTTTGAGTTATAATTGTGGAAACTGTGCCATAGAGCATGAACAATGTATTTTTTTTTTTCTGCCTGCTTTTACTCCTTGGTTTCCAGTTTGGGAAATTTCTTTTAATTTCTTCCATGAGCTTACAGGTTTAACTTAATCATATCTTTTTTAGGGTAAATTCAATTTGAGTGATGGCTATTCATCAGTGTTACTCTTTATTCTTATTAGAATGTTTTAATTTCTAGAATTTCCTTTCTGAGTATCCATGTCTTTGGCTTTATAATTTATCTGTTATTTTTTTAACTTTTATTTGTTTATTTTTTTAAGGGATTCTACAATATAAGAGCACAGTTGTTTTCAGATCACATTAACGTTGCTCAGTTTGCCATACAATTAGGTAATTCATGTTAGCATCCACAGATGAGGGATACCATTCATTGTTTGTTTTTCTGGGACTGTGTTACTTCACTCAGCATGAAATCTTCCAACTCCATCCATTTACCTGCAAAGTTCATGATGTCATCTTTCCTTACTGCTGCATAGAAATTTATCTGTTATTTCGTATTGTCTTTTCCCATGAGAACCACTGGTATTGTAATTGTTGGTATTTAATAAACTTAATTTCTTGAGGATTAGAAAGATGGCTCACCAGTTTTGAGCACTGGCTGTTCTTGCAGAAGACCTGGGTTCAAATTCCATCCCCCACATGGTGGTGTGGCTAAGACCTGTGCATAATTCCAGTTTCAGGGGATATGACACCCTCTTCTGACCTCCGTGGGTATTGTACAACATGGGTGCAATTACATACACGCAGGCAATACACTCATACAAACAAAAAAATAAAATAAAAAATAGAAATTAAAAACTTTCCGATCTTTCCCCATTCTTTTCCATATCTTGAACTCTTTTCAACCTTTATGGGCAGTTAATCATTTTGTTGAACTAAAATAACAAAAAGTAAGTTTATCACTCAAATCTATAATGAATAAAATCAGATGAGCAGTTCATACCAGTTGTTTATTCTAGAGCATAAAGTCAAGATATTTTATTTAATCTTTTTCTCTGTCATTTGGACCCAAACAAATGTATGTTACTGGCATATAATGAAAATTCGTGGTCCAGCTCATGGGAATCTCTCCGTGTTTGAATAA
The DNA here is from genome assembly GCA_009823505.1 of Rhizomys pruinosus. NCBI lineage: Eukaryota > Metazoa > Chordata > Mammalia > Rodentia > Spalacidae > Rhizomys > Rhizomys pruinosus. Next base: position 8,057,929 of record VZQC01003255.1, on the reverse strand, counting down.
TAAGAGAGGAATGTGTCACTATTCTTTACACTAGGTCCTTGCACTGCCTCACATTCTTGTCATTGCTAGCCATATGGCTGGTGTAAATAGCCAAACACACATGGCTGGAGAGGTCATAGAGTTTAGAGGAAAATCCCACTTTTGCTATACCCCTAAACCAACACGATTTCTTACTGTCTCTAAATATACAGCCTTGGGCTGGAGAGATGGCCTAGCGATTAAGAGCGCCGACCACTCTTGCAGAGGACCCGGGTTCGATCCCCAGCACCCACATGGTGGCCGAGAACCGTCTGAAACTCCAATTCCAGGAGAACTCCAGTTCCAGGGGAACCCGACACCCTCTTCTGACCTCCGTGGCATTGCATGACACGGGTGCACAGACTTGCGTGCAGACAGTACATTCATACACATACAGAAATAAATAAAATAAAGAAAAATAAATATACAGCCTCACATTTACAGGCAAGTGTACCATTCAGCACTCCATCAAAGAAGCTTCTTTTGCAGCAGATGGAGACTATTACAGAGTTCCAGAACAGGTCAAATGCAGAGAATAAGTGTCTGTGAGACGGTTAACACTAACATACATCTTCAATGCAACCTCTACAATTAGGATGAATGCATCTCTCAACTCTCACTAGGGAAGTTTCCTTATGCAGCAGATGATGGTTAACACAGAAACCCACAATTGTCTGATGTGCAGAGAACAACAGGCCAGAGAGTGCTTGTCCTTGAAAGGATACCTATTTCAAACTTCTGCCTCCCAAGGCTCAGGAATCATGGTGTAAGAGGAAGCAGATGACCACAAGGAAATGGTCTTCCAGACAGCTGGTCAGTTACTCTTGTGAGCTCACAGCAACACTGACGGCATGCACAAGTCCTATGCAGGCTCAAACCAGACAAAATCCCAGCATGGACATGGGGAATCAATTGGGTGAGAAACCACAGCCCAACCTCAGGAACTTTTGGTAACTGATGGCTTCTGGGAAGGGAAGAGATAGTGTCTTATGTGGATGGGACTCTTGAAGGCTCAGTTTATGGAGCCATACTGAAGGACACTNGTTTAATAGGGATGTGTTTTGTGTGTCAAGTTGACAAGGGGTCAATTGTGCTGGATAGCTTTAGTGTCAACTTGACACACCTGGGTTGAGGGAGCCTCAATTGGGGAACTGGCTCCATTGTATTGGCCTGTGGCCACATTTGTGGAGTATTGTCTTGATGGTCGAACAATGTGGGAGGGCCCAGCCCACAATGAGTTGTGCCACCCTGGGCAGATTGTTGTGTATGGTATAAGAAGGCAGGCTGGGCATGAGCCAGGGGAGCACGCCAGTGAACAGCATTCCTCCGTGGCCTGTGCTTCAGCTCCTGCCTCCAGGTTCCTGACCTGAGTTCCTGCCTTGGGCTCCCTGAGTTATGAACTGTGACCCAGGAGATGTAAGCTGAATAAACCCTTTCCTCCCCAAGTTGGTGTCAGTCAGAGTGTTTTGTCACAGCAATGGAAGACGGAAACTAGAACAGTCCTGCTGAGGTTCATTCTTGTTTTTGTTATTTTCTCACTGTGATCAATTCCTCTCTTTTGTAACTGTAAGGTATATTCTGTCCTATTTTATCTTTTAAATATGTAACTTGCTTGCTTTTTATTCTACAGAGGGTCCCAGTTAAGTGATTGCCTTGAGTCCCTGAAAAGATTTTGGACAGGCAAAAGCTATTGAGACTATTACAGTTGGGCTAAGTGCATTTTGCATTGTGATTAGAAGCATGAGTCCATGGGAGCCAGGGAGTGGAACACAATGGTTTGAGTAGGAAATGTCCCCTAAAGACCCAGGTATTTTAAGACTTAGTCTCCTCTTGGTTACACTGTTTGGGGAGGTTATGCAACCTTTAATGAAGCTCAGTCTTGCAGGATAAAGCCGATCTTCGAGTGCAGGCTTTGCAAGTTTATTACTGCAAATTCATCTGAGTGAGTTCCCACAGTCCCACAGCCTCTCTCTCCTTATGTTCATGTATCAACCCCGTGGCTCCATATCCTCTCCAGAACTCAGTGCTTGCCTGGTATTGTTAGTAATTGTAATGGTGAATGGTAGTGTTTTATTAAAATACAGTTTTCTAAGGCATATCATAATAATTATTTTCTCTTGCTTATTTACAAGTGCCCTACTACCGAGTTACCTAGAGGTTTACAGATTTCATTGTTTTTTATAAACTTCACATTTGATTTCATTGATTTCCCCTACTCCTTTCCTTTGTTGAATGTATTTATTTTTTTATTCGGTTATTAACTATTTTATCCTGGTGTTAAATACAAATTTAATACCAGGATAAATTAGTTAAATAGTTACATAAAATAGTTAAAATAGTTAAAGTTCAAGAGTCAATTGTTAGAGTATCTTTGTGGGATAAATTATTTCTTCTTTGAAATGGGCTCACCAGGAGAACCCTTGGGAGACTCAGAATTAACTTGCCACCTGACCCAGCCACACCACTCCTGGGTATATACCCACAAGATTCATCTTACCGCAGAGATACATGCACAGCCATGTTTATTGCAGCTCTCTGCACAATAGCAAAGAGTTGGAACCAACCCAAGTGTCCCTCAACTGATGGGTGAATAGAAAAAATGTGGTACATCTACATAATGGAGTTCTATGCAGCGATAAAGAAAGATGACATCATGAGCTTTGCAGGTAAATGGATGGAGCTAGAGGACATCATGCTAAGTGAAGTAACACAGTCCCAGAAAAACAAACGACGAATGGAATCCCTCATCTGTGAATGCTGGCACCAATTAACTAATTGTATGGCAAACTGAGCAGCGTTAATGAGATCTAAAAACAACTGTGCTTTATATTGTAAATCCCTTAAAAATAAATAAATAAAAATTAAAAAAAGTATCAAAGCCAGGTACTATACCAACTGGGGCCTCTCCCAATAGCCAACTGTATCAGTATAGAATAAACAGCTGTCTTTTATCCCAGCCAAAAATCAGGCTCCCCCCCAAAAAAAGAAATGGGCTCATCAGCCGGATCACCTGAGTACTTAATGGAGGGTCTAATTTTGCAGCCCAACTGCACACAGTTTCCTCCTAAGACGCTGGCATTCCCAGGGAAGGTGCAGGAGACTTTGGAATTCTGGGACTTTAGGAGGAGGGCAGAGACATAGAAGAGGCCCACCAGATGAAGCTGGACTCTCTCTCACCATGTCTCCACCAGGGGGCAGAGGTCACCCAGTCCACGTAGGGACTTTGGATTTACATGGGGGAAGGGAGCTGCTACTTGGTATGTAAGTTATTTCCATTCACTTTATAGGCAAGCGGGAGTAAACTGGTTAGAATTCCTGAACTGTGGTTTAGAGCCTTTCTTGAGGGTCTTGGGAACCCAAGGAGGATGGAGGCAAGATGCCATGTGAGTGGGCATCTCCTGGGTGAAATTTTAGTTACAGCCTCTGTCTTTGTTTTTGCATATTAGTAACTCATATCTTTCTTCTCTTTGCTGATCACTTTTTCATCTTTTTGACAGAAGCAGTTAATCGTCTGTTGGCTTATCTATACTAATTTTTTGAGTTTTCTTGACAACTGTCTGCTACAGATCTTTACCAGTTCACTTTAATTTTTAAATTTTATTATTTTATGTGTATGAGTGTACTGTTTCTATGTAGGTAGGTGCACCTGTGTTGTGCAATGCTGTGGAGATCAGAAGAGGGTGTCAGATTCCCCTGGAGCTGGAGTTAAAGACAGTTCTCAGCTGTCATGTGGGTGCTGGGGATCGAACCTGGGTCCTCTGCAAGAGAAGTTGGTACTCTTAACTGCTGAGTCATCTCTCCAGCCACTTAGATGTTCACTTTAAACTTAACTTACTTTTCTTTCTTGGGGTTCCTGTTAGAAATTTTTTTTTTTAATTTCATATGTGTATGCATGTATTGTCTGCATGCAAGTCTGTGCACCCGTGACGTGCAATGCCGCGGAGGTCAGAAGAGGGCGTCGGACTCCCCTGGAACTGGAGTTCTCCTGGAATTGGAGTTTCAGACGGCTCTCGGCCGCCATGTGGGTGCTGGGGATCGAACCCGGGTCCTCTGCAAGAGCGGTCGGCGCTCTTAACCGCTACGCCATCGCTCCAGCCCTTGATACCCCTTTTAATATAGATTTTTTTTTACTTGTACCCCCAAAGTCCCAAACTTGGCTGGAGAGATCTGTACATGCCACTACAAAGTTCAGTCACAATACTTTCCTGTAGCTTTTTTCTTTAGCCAGCAGATTCCAGCTATCGGGAGAAGAGCAGGTGAGAGACAAAGAAGTAAACCAATTTTGTTGAAGATATCACCCTAGGTTGTCTCAGCCTTTTCCCAGCAGAAGGCTGGTGACTCAGCTCTGGCTCCAATCTTTTTGGAGCGTGAAGCTGCAGATAGCCTCCTGCTTAGCTGGAGTCTTGGCTCTCAGGGATACCCTTTTGTAGTTTACTGATGAAATATAAATGGTAATTGCATAGGCAGTCAAGGAAATATTATCTTCTATACTAGGCTGTGTTGTTGCCATAGCACAGGTGGTTAGAGATACCATGTTTTTATTTTACTGTAGCTAGGAAATACCTCATTTATCATTTTAGGAGATAAATGGATGAGGGCTTGTTAAGATTCTTTTAAAGAATAACATAGATTTGCCCTTTAATTTTAAGTTTGAAAAGTAAAATAATATATTGGGATTACCCATGGCCCTTATTAGTTTTGTTAGGTTTATTGGGCCTGATTTTTAGCTTGATAAAAGACAGCTGTAATATTTTTTACTGATGTAATTTGTTGTTGGGAGAAATCCCAGCCAGTATAGAACCTGGCCTTGATACATATTAATAGCTATTTTTGAGAAATACAATATCCTTCCAAGAGATTTTATGTCTCTTAATGTAAGGAAGATGTTAAACTGTCCTTTGGAGGGCATTACATTAATTTTACCTAATTTTCAGTAGCACATACATACCCATACAGGAACCAATGTCCTGATGTCCATTGTTGATGAAGAGATGACATACTGTCTTTTAAAATTAAATTATCTTGTAGATGAAAAAGGATGTTACAGATAACATTATAAAAGGACGTTGGATATACATTAATGTTAAGGCTGTTACCTGGAAATTTAGTATGGATTAGCATTAAAAGTAACTTGTAGTTTACATAAATTTAAGAGTGACCAATTTTAAACAACATGAGTAATTTAGTTTACCATTATGCAATGTGTGAATAGATTTTGAACACAAATAAAAATAAGTTAGAGGAATCTTGATTAAACATACATTGTGGTTTTTAAGTTACCTGATTAAGACTGGATCCTGTGGAAATAAGGTTTATACATATATAATTTTAACCTTTATAAATATTGCAATTTTAGATGTATAACTTTAAGGTATAAATTTTATAGAATGCATTTTACAGAGCCTACTGGGCACTGGTGGGTTACCTTCAGCAGATGACAGAACCTACTTAATAAAACATTGAACTAAATCTATGCAGATTTAGTTACCTGTTATAAATCAATTAATTTATTATCCATTTAAATATATTGGCAAACCTGAGGTAGGGAAAAATCAATTTTGGTTTTAGAGCTAGTCTTTAGTAAATCTATGTAAATAAAAAAATCACACAATATAATTTTTAACCAAAACATAAAAATTGCAAATAGTTGTATAGGATCCTTAATTGATTGATTTTGAAATGCCTAGGACTTATTAATTGATCGGTTCTGCATAACTTTTTAAAAGATGTTTTTGGGTACCCATGTATCGACTTAGAGTAGCATGCTATAGATTTTAACTGGCCATAATGAAATATTATCTTGAGATCAAAATTGATGTGCAAGGAGCAGTATAATTACCTCAATTCTGAATAAGTATCATGAGAAAGAACACAATAAATTTCAAGGGCACATTTTTTATGAATTTTTTTGAAAAACCTGAATCAAAAAGAGATCTGGAATCCTACTGAAAATTTTCATTTGGCGACAGACCCAAAGAATTCTGGGAAATATAGTCCTGTACTTGAACCTGCATGTGCTAGATGCAGGCAACAGATGCTACATTTTCCTTTCCTGAAAAATGATTTTGTTATAATTTTGTGGCTCTGAGTTGGGGCTACATTAACGGAAATGCCTGTAAAAGAAGGTGTTAGTCCTGGCTGGTCTGATATAGTCTTTCTGTATCTAAATATTAAGGTACACCTGTCTCTTTAAGAGAGAGTGGCAGCACACAGGCTGGTGCTTGAGGCTGTTGGCAGTGGCGCAAGCTGATGGTCTACGTGGCTGCTGACTGCCTGGCCCTAGTCTTGATTACGGTCTCATCTGGGTCCCCACGTGGGCCCCATAGGCCCCCAGACTAGTGCTCTGGCTCTTCCATGCTCCTGGGGAGTGCCACTGGCCCCTCTGTTAGCCCAGACTGTGGTGGAGCTGCTGACTCAGCTGCTTGGTTTTTGATTGGCATGACTGTTTGTTACCCATGATAAAGAAAGATAGGAAATGCTAGTGGTTAGGGAAAGAGATAGTTCAAAGACTTATCTCACTGGAAAAGAGAATTTTTTCCATGGAGATATGCCAAACTGGCCGTACAGAGGAGAGAGTCTGAAAGCAGATTCAAAGATTAATCTCTGATGGAAAAAAAGTTTATTCCATGGAGATGGACCACTGTTAATTGCTAGCTACCCTGATCTTGCATCAGTGGTATAACTCCCTGTATTCATGGTAAAAACCCTCTGAGATTTTCTCCTCACGTGGGGGGAAAAAGGGCTGAGAGAGACAGCCCATGGAAATACCTTATTCCTCTTCCTCTGTCTTTAGTGGAAATTGAAGACTCACATTCTGTGTGCCAACTGTCGGAGTTTATCATCATCTGAATAGTCCTTTATACATGCATGGTCAACATCCACATGCTGTTTGCTGTTCTTCTTTCCCTGGCTTAGGTCCAGCAAGGAGAGGGGAGGGGACTGCAGGGGATTTTACCTGACAGAATAAAAAGATAATGACAGACATACAGACACGGACTCAGAAAGCCCAAGGGAATAGACTCAACTTTAATGTTGGAACTCAAGGCTTTTATACTAAGCCAGGCATGGGCTGGGACACGTACACACAATTGGAGGCTGGGGCAGGTAATTGGGACAAGGGAACCTCAGGCTATATTCCAGATCAAAGTTCTTTCCTGAGAGATCAAAGGACAGTCCAGACATTTATGGGTCTGTGAGAAACAGCAGGGGTCAAGGCTGTCAGGTAACTGCTTTCAAGTGCTTCTGCCAAAAGAATACCTACAGACACTCATTTCTCAGTGTAAACACACCCAGTGTGCCCATTACCTGGACACTCATTTCTTTGCCTCCCCATGTCTCCACATCTGCCTCTTCCTTCTGTGAAGGCTCTTGGCTGTTCTCAACCTCCATGTGGGCAGTTTAAGAGAAGCTTATCTGATATATTTCCTCTGCACTTGTGACTAGGCTATATAATGTAAACAGCCATGTTTATCAAACTTGGTTTTCCGGCCCTGGTTAGGAGAGATGAGATTAGTGAACCCTACTCCAAAATTGTTTTTAAAACCCTTAAACTCCACAGATTTTCTTGGTATTCACAACTTTTCCCCTTTACATCTGTAGTTGCCTGACTTGAGACCAGAAGATAAGACATAAATATAACATTGAGAAATCTTCAGTGTAGATTCTCCAAAGTTATAGAGAGGGATAAGAAAAATAAAAATATCAAGAAGCCTCAAGGAAACATTATGGTTTGGGATTATTACTAATATCAGGACTGAAGATATGGAAAAAATTTATAGCTATTTAAAATTGGCTATAGTACCTGTGGTCAAGGGGAAAGCGTCACATTGCAAGGTTGTGTTAAAGTAACAGTTTAACTACTAACACACAGCTTAAAAGAGAGTACTCTCCATGTAATTATTAAAAGCAAAGAAAAACAAGACAATAAAACACCAAAAATTGCCTTTCTGCATTGCTAACTCCTGTAAATGTGTGGTTTTACTGTGAATAACAGAAGTCAGCCTGGAGGAGAACCCATTAATAAGGGCTAGTGATGTCTCCTCTCAGGATGGAGAAGAATGTGAAGAAGATGTGTAAGACATGTATGGAAGATGAAGATACCTCACTTTTTCATGCAGTCCCTCCACAGTGTGCATTTTCCAGAACTTTCTTCATCTCAGTGTGATTAGTTCATTCTTCCTATTGATGTCCAAAAGTCTGCCGTAGGGTCACTTCATTGGAATAATCTCTTACATTATCATAGATGCCTCGAGAATGGAGGGAAGAATAAAATGAGAGTATGTGAATATTTATATATTTAAATGCCTTATAGGTTTTGAAATTATCCTTTGTAATGGTAAGTTAATTAAAAGAAATTTTATGGGATATTGTGGTGGTTTGAATGAGAAATGTTTCCTGTATGTTCAGGTATTCAAACACCAAATTTCTAGCTCGTAGCACTTTTAGGGGAGGTCATGAAACATTAGGAGGTATGGCCTCTGTGGAGGAAGTATGTCACTGAGGGCAGGCTTTGAGAATTTATAACCATTCCTTAATTCCAGTTCTCTCTCTCTGTTTACCATGTGATAAGTATTATTATCCAGGTTCTTGTCCCTGTCACCTGTTCCAATGAACTTCCTTGAAAATATGGACTGTCCCTTTTGTAATGTAAGCCCAGGTTAATCTCTTCTACAATTTTCTCTTGGTTATCATATTTTTTCATAGCAGCTGAAGTGTAACTGATACAAAGATGACATCACAAAGTGGAGCACTACTGTGTTGAGCTTGACTACATTGTTTTTTGAAGGTATGTGGAAGAGTTTGGAACCCTGGACTAAAAAATCAGTTCAATGCTATAAGCAAAGGTTGATATGGGTCATTTTAGAGGAAACACAGAAGACATTAGAGCTGAGAATAATGAGGGCTGTGAAAGCCCAGCTCAAGAGGTTTCAGAGGGAAACTATGCCTCTATTCCTAATTGGTGTAGAGGTCATTCCTATAGTATTGGCAAAAACATCAGTCAGCCTTCTGCCAGTGTCATAAGAACTTCCCAAGATAAAAGGGAAGTATAGAGGAAATTTCAAGACAGCATAATATTGTGTCTGTGGCATGGTTGCTACCGATAAAGCTTATTATTTGTGAACACTGAAAAAGTGCAAGTGGGGTAGAAAGAACCACAAACTGTTCAGACTGCAGAGAAAAAGAGAGCCAAGAAACAGAGTGTTACAGACAAGGCATGTACTGAAAGAGAGGCAGAAGTATTAAGGAGATCAGTGCTATTAAGGAGTACCTACTGCTCTGCCTTGGAACAATAGGAAAGGTAAGACAGCACCAGTTAAGCTTCCAGTTTGTGAAAGAGGAAAGCTGAAAGTGCTAGGTGCTCTTAGAAAACACTTGCTTCAACATATGAAAGTTGTTGCTGCTGAGGTTAAAGAGAGCAAGGATCCATCCCAGGTTGGGAGCTGAAGGTGGCAATGTTGTCCACATGGTTATCTCTTTGCAAGGATTATATTCGTGGATTCCTTCTCTGTGGTTGCAGAGAGCTTCTGAGGCCAAGCAGAATGTGGTAGCATTGGAATCACTCTGAGAAGTCCCTTTGTCCAGGAGGCCCTGAACATGCATTGTATGAAGCATTTTGTAAAATGATTGTGAAACCTGGTCTGCAGTAGGTATCCAAAATGTTGGAGATGCCAAATCCATGAGATACCTGCCAAGGAGAGCTGCTTATAGTGAGTGGAGCCAGTACAAGAAAGATGTATATTAGCTGGGCGTGGTGGCGCACGCCTTTAATCCTAGCACTCGGGAGGCAGAGGCAGGTGGATCTCTGTGAGTTCAAGGCCAGCCTGGTCTACAGAGTGAGTTCCAGGACAGCTGGGGCTACAGGGAGACCCTGAAAAAGCCAAAAAAATAAATAAATAAAAAAAGAAAGATGTATATTATAGGCATCAGAGATGAATGAGATGAATCACTACATCTCTAGAAACTAAAGTCTGAGATGCTGGACATGAAGCTACAGGATTTATTTTTGGTCCTTGTGCTGGATAGCTTTAGTGTCAACTTGACACACCTGGGTTGAGGGAGCCTCAATTGGGGAATTGGCTCCATTGTATTGGCCTGTGGCCACATCTGTGGAATATTGTCTTGATGGTCAAACAATGTGGGAGGGCCCAGCCCACAATGAGTTATGCCACCTGGGCAGATTGTTGTGTATGGTATAAGAAGGCAGGCTGGGCATGAGCCAGGGGAGCAAGCCAGTGAACAGCATTCCTCCATGGCCTGTGCTTCAGCTCCTGCCTCCAGGTTCCTGACCTGAGTTCCTGCCTTGGACTCCCTGTGTGATGAACTGTGACCCAGGAGATATAAGCTGAATAAACCCTTTCCACCCCAAGTTGGTGTCGGTCAGAGTGTTTTGTCACAGCAATGGAAGACAAACTAGAACAGAAATTGGTACCAGAAGAGTCAGGTATTGCTGTGACAGAATTGACCTTTGGTGTTTTGGGGAAGGATTGTGGAGGCATTTGGAAGTCAGGAAAATGTCCCCTAAGCACCTAGGTATTTTAAGACTTAGTCTCCTCTTGGTTACACCTTGGAGTTTATGCAACCTTTAACGAAGCCAGTCTTGCAGGATAAAGCCGATCTTCGAGTGCAGGCTTTGCAAGTTTATTACTGCAAATTCATCTGAGTGAGTTCCCACAGTCCCACAGCCTCTCTCTCCTTATGTTCATGTATCAACCCCGTGGCTCCATATCCTCTCCAGAACTCAGTGCTTGCCTGGTATTGTTAGTAATTGTAATGGTGAATGGTAGTGTTTTATTAAAATACAGTTTTCTAAGGCATATCATAATAATTATTTTCTCTTGCTTATTTACAAGTGCCCTACTACCGAGTTACCTAGAGGTTTACAGATTTCATTGTTTTTTATAAACTTCACATTTGATTTCATTGATTTCCCCTACTCCTTTCCTTTGTTGAATGTATTTATTTTTTTCGGTTATAACTATTTATCCTGTGTTAAAGACAAATTAATACCAGAAGAATAGTTAAATAGCTACATACAATAGTTAAAATTAAAGTCAAGAGTCAATTGTTAAGAGTATCTGGTGGAATTAATAAATTTTCTTCTTGAATGGGCCACCAGGAGAAACCCTGGAGACTCAGAATTAACGGTTGCCAACCTGACCCAGCCACAACACTCCTGGGTATACACAACAAGATCCTTACCGGCAGAGATACTGCACAGCCATTTATGCAGATTCGCACAAAGCAAAGAGTGGAAACCAACCCCAAGTGTCCCCTCAACTACGATAAAAAATTGGACATCTACATAATGAAGTTCTATGCACGATAAAAAAAAGATGACATCATAAAAATCTGCAGGTAAATGGAATGGACGCTAGAGGAATCTCACTGCAAGTAAGTAACACAGTCCCAGAAAAACAAACTACGAAGACGAATCCTCATACTGTGAATGCCTGGCACCAATAACAATTGTATTGTGCAAACTGAAGCAGCGTTATTATGAGAATTCTAACAACCTGTGCCTTTTATACATTGTAAATTACCCCGTTTAAATAAATAATATAAAAAATTAAAAAAAGTACAAACCGACCGTACTATACCAACGGGCCTCTCCCAACTAGCCCACTGTATATAATAGAAAACACTGTCTTATCCAGCCCAAAATTCACTCCCGCCCAAAAAGAAATGGCTCAAATACCGACACCTGAGTACTTAATCGGAGGCGAATTTTGAACAGCGCCAACTGCCCATATCACGTTCCCTCCTGAGATGCTGGAATTCCAATGGAAGGTGCAGGAGACTTTGGAATTCTGGACGTAGAGGAGGGCAGAGAGCAGTAGAAGAGTCGCCCCCAATGAAGCTGGACTCTCTCTCACATGTCTCCACCAGGGGGCAGAGGTCCACCCAGCTCACACGTGGGAACTTTGGATACAGTGGGGGAGGGAGCTGCTACTGTATAGTAAGTACGTATTTCCATCACTTTGTATGCAAAGCCGAATAAACTGGTAGGAATTCCTTGAACTATGTGTTTAGAGGCCTTTCTTTGAGGGTCCTTGGGAACCGCTGAATGCTTAAGAGGACTGGAGGCAAGATGCCATGTGAGGGCATCTCCTGGGTGAAATTTAGTTACGCTCTTCTTTGTTTTTCGCATATCTAGTAACTCATGATCTTTCTTCTCTTTGGCTGATCACTTTTTCAACTCTTTTTGACAGAAGCATTAATCGTCTGTTTTGGATTATTATAGCCTAATATTTTTGAGGTTTCTTGACACTGTCTGCTATCAGATCTTTACCAGTGTCACTTTAATTTTTAAATTTTACTTATTTATGTGTATGTGTATGAGGTTACTTTTCTATCGTAGTGTAGGTGCACCTGTGTTGTGCAAATACGCGTGAGATCAAAGAAGGGTGTCGACTTCCCCTGGAGCTGTGTGAGCTTAAAGACAAGGTTCTCAGCTTCGATGAGGGTGCTGGGACTCGAACTGGTCCTCTGCAAGAGAGGGTACTTCTAAATGCTGAAGTCCATCTCTCCAGCCACTTAGATGTTCAAGCTTAAATTGATAACCTTTACTTTCTTTCTTGGGTCCTGTAGAATATTAATTTTTTTTTTAATTTCCATATGTGTATGATGTATGTCTGCATGCAAGTTTTGCACCCGGATCGTGCAATTGCCGCGGAGTCAGAAGAGGGGTCGGACTCCCTCTGGAACTGGAGTTCTCCTGGAATTGGAGTTTCAGACGGAGGCTCTCGAGCCGCCATGTGGGTGCTGGGATCGAAACCCGGTTCCTCTGCAAGAGCGGCTGGTCTTAACCGCTAGGCCATCTCTCCAGCCCCTGTCAAATTTTATTGTGTATTTAGACCTTCTCCTTCTAACGTGAGCCAACCCACTTTAAATTTCCTTTAAGTACTGCTTTTGCTGCACGACCATCCAAGTTTTCCCGCTTCTCTTCCAAGCCTAATCTCATGTTAACTTCCACAATGTGACAAATTTGTTTTCTTTTTTGATTTGGATTTACTCTGAATAATAAATAATTGGAAAAATCTCATCCATGTTGACCTTCAACAATATCTTCTGTTCCTATAGTCTTTGTTGCTTATTATGTTTGAGTTATAGATTGTGGAAACTGTGCCATATAGCAGGAACTTGTATTGTTTTTTTCTGCCTGGCTTTAACTCCCCTTGGTTTCCAGTTTGGGACATTTTTTTTAATTTCTTCCATGACATCTACAGGTTTAACTTAATCAATACTTTTTTAGGGTAAATTTCATTTGAGTGATGCATTTCATAGTGTTCTCTTTATTCTTCATTAGAGATGCTTTAATTTCTAGAATTTCCTTTCTGAGTAGTCCATGTCTTCTGGCTTTAAATTTATCTGCTTATTCTTTCACTTTTATTTGTTATTTTTTGAGGGATTCTACAATAGTAAGAGCCACAGTTTGTTTTCAGATCACATTAACGTTGACTCAGTTGCCTTACAACTAGGTCATTCATGTTAGCATCACCAGAATGAGGGATACATTCATTGTTTGTTTTCTGGGACTGTGTATTCACTCAGCATTGAAATCTCCAAACTCCTCCATTTACCTGCAAAGTCTCAGTGTCATTTTCCTTAAACTGGAGTAGAAAATTTAATCTGTTATTCGTATTGTCTTTTCCACATAGAGAACACTGGGTATTGAGTAAATGTTGGTATTTAATAAACTTAATTTCTTGAGCGATTAGATAAGATGGCTCACCAGTTTTGAGCACTGGTCGTTCTTTCAGTAGAAGACCTTGGTTCAAATTCCATCCCCCACATGGTGTTCTGTGGCTAAGACCTGTGCATTAATTCTCAGTTTCGAGGATACACCCCTTCTGACCTCGTGGTATTGGTACAAGCATGGGTGCCATTATGCTACATACACGCAGTGCAATACATCATTACAAACACAAAAAATAAAATAAAAACTAGAAAATTAAAAACTTCCGATCTTTCCCCATTTCTTTCCATATCTTGAACTCTTTTCAACCTTTATGGGCAGTTAATCATTTTGTTGAACTAAAATAACAAAAAGTAAGTTTATCACTCAAATCTATAATGAATAAAATCAGATGAGCAGTTTCATACGCAGTGTGTTTATTCGTAGAGTCATAAAGTCAAGTAACTTTTATTTAATCTTTTATCTCTGTCATTTGGACCTCAAACAATTGTATGTTACTGGCATATAATGAAATCATGTTGGTCCAGCCTATTGGAATCGTCTCCGTTTTGAATAATAAGAGAGGAATGTGCACTATTCTTTACACTAGGTCCTTGCACGCCTCACAGTCTTGTCATTGCAGCCCTATGGCTGGTGTATATAGCCAAAAACACAACTGGCCTGGAGAGGCAAGAGTTTCAAGAGGAAAATCCACTTTGTTGCTCATAACACCCTAAACACAACACCGATTTCTTACTGTCTCCTAAATGATAATCAGCCTGTGGCTGGAGAGATGCCTACGCGATTTAAGAAGCGCGCGACACATCTTGCAAGAGGACCCCGGTTCGATCCCCAGCACCCCATGTGGCCAGAGAACCGTCTGAAACTGCCAATTCCAAGAACTACCTAGTTCCGGAGGAACCGACAACCTCTGTTCTGACTCTCAGTTGGCAGTTGCGACAGGGGGTGCGACAGACGCTGCAAAAAAAACAGTTACATTCACTACACATGCAGAAATAAATAAAATAGAAGAAAATACGAATATACAGCCTCACATCGTTTACAGTGCCACGTTACATTCAGCACTCCATTCAAATGAAGCTTCTTTTGCAGCAGATGGGATATTTACAGCAGGTTCCAGAACAGGTCAAATGCAGTAGAATAAATTCTGGGAGCTGTTAACACTAACATACATGCTTCAATGCAACCCTCTACATATAGGAATGAACTGCATCTCACAACTCTCCACTGAGGAAAGTTTCCTTAATGCAGTCAGATAGATGATTACAACAGAAAACTCCACCAATTGTCTGATGTGCCAACGAACAATCAGGCCAGAGAGTTGCTTGTTCCTTTGAAAGGATACCTATTTATCACTTCTGTCCTTCCCAAGCTCGCGGATCATGTGTAAGAGAGGAAGCAGTGACCAGAGGAATATGGGTCACTTCCCAGGAACAGCTGCGTCAGTTACCGTCTTGTGGCTCACACAGCAACACCTGACGTGCATGCCCACACGTCCTATCAGGCTCAAACCAGACAAAATCCCAGCCTGGCGACTGGGAGCGGAATCAATTTGGGTGAGGAAACCCACAGCCTCTAACCTCATGAGACTTTTTGGTAACTGATGGCCTGTCCTGGAAAGGAGAGGATATGTTTCTCATGTAGGATGGGACCTTGAGCTCAGTTTATGGAGCCATAACTGTAAGGACACTTGGGCATGAAATAATGCCATAAATATATTATATGTAATGTATACAATCTACTCATGTATATATATATATATATATCGTAGTAATATATATAATTATATATATTAATGAGGGAGGCAGGGCAGAGGGAATATAAATACCATCAAACTATGCTGTATGAAATTGCAAATAATCAATTTAAAAGTGTTAATAAATAAACATCATAGAACAGAACAATCACTGACAGGGAACAGGACCCACAGTGACTGGTGTGGGCTGAGGTTGAGAGATAAGAAGCCAGACCATGTGTCGAGAATCATCTATTTAAGAACATAACTAAAAAATGTGACAGTTATCGCTTCTCGGCCTTTTGGCTAAGATCAAGTGTAAAAATGTGACAGTTACTTCCTAAAAAAACAAATTATGGGAAACCACAGGCCTCGCTGCCATCTCCATAAACTTTCCTGACCCAGCAGGCTTTTTTCCAGTTCTTGCAGTTACCTTTCCAGGCAGAGATGTGTCGTGTTGACTGCTAACACAGGAGTCCCTTCCCTCTGCCACAGACCTGTTTCCCACCTCCACTAAGAAGAATGGATGAAAGG
Source organism: Rhizomys pruinosus (assembly GCA_009823505.1). Taxonomy (NCBI): domain Eukaryota; kingdom Metazoa; phylum Chordata; class Mammalia; order Rodentia; family Spalacidae; genus Rhizomys; species Rhizomys pruinosus. Next base: position 8,041,946 of record VZQC01003255.1, on the reverse strand, counting down.
CAAGATGGTTTTTACAAACTAATTCCAGTCTATGACTATGTTATTTCATCTTGAAGTGGAGAATCTGAGGAGTCTCAGGTTTTCCTGAGGAAACAGGAGACACAATTATTCTTGGCAACTTTAGTGGCTGACAATGTAGAATATGATTGTGAACCAAGAAAGTACTTTCTTCTTGTACTTTCTCTCCATCCTCTCATCCCAGCTATTTAAATAGGCTGCTATTGTTTAAAAATCTGCCACTTTCCTGAATTTAGAAAGTTATGTAACTATAGGCAGACATTCTAAAACCAGTTTTCTATAAATACCTGTCCCTTGTTTCTTGACTTGGAATGTTTCCATTCCTTTATGTGTTTTTCAGTCTCAGTAGGAAACAGACTTGAGAAGATTACAATTAAGGAACTATTTACCAATATGCTTCTGTTTAGGGAAATTTACATGGAATGTTATACACCACCCAACCCAAAAAAAGAATCTGCAATTTTGAGCTTTCTCACCACTAGTGAAGTAGACGTTGTCAGACCTCAGACCTGGGCGTTTCTCTGGTTGTACATCTAGCTGTGTTCCTTCCTCCACTCTGGACATCCAACCACATTTTTTATTAATAATTTTGTTATTTGAGAACTTCATTCATGTATATGCTGCCTTCTGTTCACTCTTCCCACCCAGTGTTATCTCCTCCCTTCTCCGTCAAACTCCTTTTCCTTCACTACCACTTTTTTTCCAGATTAAGATGAACAGTAGTAATTTTTATGTGTATAGATGTAAAAATTTAAAGGCTAGATTGATGCCATGTCAGTTTTGTTAAACAACAGTATTCAGTTCCTCTTGTATAGTCAATAGCTTCCTACACTCTGAGTTTTTGACCAGAGTTCCAGTACCAACCATAGCTACCTTCTTGTGGAGTGCCAATATTACTTAAGGTATTTAAAAGGATAGAAGCAGAAGGTTGCCTCCTGAATTCCTTCTATGAAGCCAGTATCACTTTCATACCCAAACCAGGAAAAGATAGACTCATATTCTCAATGAATATAGAAGCAAAAATTCTCAAAAAAATCCTTGCAAATCACATACAGGTACACATTAGAAAGGTTATTCACCATGGTCAAGTAGGTTTTATTCCAGAGACACAGGGATGGTTCAACATACATAAATAAATTAATGTCATAAATTATATACATGGACTCAAAGAAAAAAGCCATGTGATCATCTCAATTGATGCAGAAAATGTTTTTGATAAAATACAATATGCCTTTATGTTTAAAGTCCTAGAGGGAATTGGACTGGAGGGAACATTCCTCAAGATAATTAAATCTATATACAACAAACCCACAGCCAACATCATCTTAAATGGAGAAAAACTAGAAGCATTCTCCTTAAAGTCAGGAACCAGACAAGGTTACCCACTACCTCCCTTCCTTTTAAATATGGTGCTTGAGATTCTTGCTAGAGCAATAAGATAAGAGAAGGAGATTAAAGGAATACTAACCAGAAGAGGTCAAACTATCCCTTTTTGCAGATGACATGGTATTATACCTAAGAGATCCCCCAAATCCCACTAAAAACTCCTAGAAATGAATAACAATTTCAGGAAAGTTGCAGGTTACAAAATTAATCTACAAAAATTAGTAGCCTTTAGTAGCCTTCCTAAATGCCAACAACAAGAAACTGGAGAAGGAATACATGGAAACTCTTTCATTTACAATAGAATCAAAGAAAATAAAATATCTTAGAATAAACTAAACCAAAGATATTAAAGATCTTTACAATGAAAACTTTAAAGAAGGAGATTGAGAAGACATCAGAAGATGGAAAGATCTCCCATTATCATGAATTGGAAGAATTCATATAGTAAAAATGACCATCCCTCCCAAATTAATATACATATTCAATCCAATCCCAATCAAAATCCCCATGACTATTATCACAGAATTAGAAAAAAAATTCTAAAATTCATATGGTAAAACAAAAGACCTCAGATAGCCAAAGCAACCCTGAGCAAGAGTAATTCAGTGTGAATTAGTATACCAGATTTGCATCTCTAATACAGATCTATAGTTATAAAAACAGCATGTTTTTTTTTAAGTTATAAAAACTGGCATAAAAATAGACCCAGAGATCAATGGAATAAAATTGAAGACCCAAACTTGAGTACATACAATTTCAACCACCTTATATTTGACAAAGGAGCCAATAACACTCAATGGAGGTAAGGTAGCATCTTCAGCAAATGGTGCTGGCAAAATTGGATCACATTCTGCAGAAAAAAACAAACAAACCCCGACCTCTCATCTTACACAAAAGTCAGCTCTAAATGGATCAAAGACCTCAGTGTGAAAACTGAAACACTGAATATGTTAATAGATAATATAGGCAGAAACCTACAACATATAGGTTCAGAAATAGACTTTCTAAATCAGCCACAGTTGCACAGGAACTTAGGGGCTTGGTTCTTATTTATAGGTATGTGATACACATTCTGCTTTCTTGAAAAGGATAAGTCAGGATGTAGGAATTTGGGAAACAAGAGAGGCTGCTCTAATTATAGTGGCAATTACAAAAAGGGAGGGGGGAGAAATATGCCTCCTCCCTCTAGGATGCAATTTTTCCCTGCAGTAAATAAAAAGCATTGGTAGATAAAGGCTTCAGTGGCAACTCTGGGCTGCCCTACCAGGAGTTGTTGACCAGGGAGGCTTTAAAATCCTCCAAAACAAAGGCTATTTACTTATAACTTTGGGTGCACATAAGAAATGGACAGTAAGACCCTATTGCTGAAGACAGGGCATGGTAAGAGCATGAAAAAATTATTCTTAGACCCTGCACTGCAAACCAACAGCTGATCTTCATGGTGTTAGTGAGCACTATACCAAGCGCTGGAAAGAAATGGTCTCTGAACCTTTACTACAGACTTCTTGTGCTACACTTTTACATTCCAAAGAAGATACAGTACAACGGCAGCCTGATAAATGTACACCTGGAAAGAAAGGAATAATCCCAATTTGATCTATGACCTGCTTCCTGGTGGAGTATGACACAGGGCTGACACTGTAGCCTTGGTGCCTCCTAATATCAGGACGCTCTATTGACTACATTAGAAAGCTATTGGCATCCCTTTGTCAAAGAGTTATAATGCCCCAACCAAAATGTTATTCAAGCATATGTGTCTGTACCCATAAAGTAACTTGTTTTAATCTTTAATATTTGTTACTATTTGTGCTTTATTACTAGAATTAAAAGGAGACTGCTAAACAACTCACCAGTCCATTGCAAACAGAACTTGGACAGTCCCAAGAGTTTGACGTGTCACCTCAGGAAACAATAATTGGATCCTCTGTCTCTCATTCTCCTTCACCCTCCCCTCCAAATCCCAGGGACTCTTGTGGAAAAGGTTGGCATGTAAGATTGTAAGGGCCAAGGAGGGGGGGATGAATTGTGAGATCACAACAAAAACGGACTGGATTTTTTTCTCTTTTATTTTTATTTGATCAATATGGGTGTATAAGCAAACCTCTTCAACTGGACTTGGGGACCTTAGATTGTACAAGAACTGAACGCAGATGTTAAATAATTGGCTTTATATGGTCACTCCTTATGTTAATGCCTATGTGTACTTGCTGGTCAAATAAAAAGAAAAGAAAACAAAAAGAACTTGTAATTCAAGCTCAGGAATATACAAAGATGATGCTTAATAAAATGTCAAAACAAGTCATGTCTTGAAAACTGAAATTATAAAAGAGATAGAAATTGGGAGGGAAACCCAAACAGAAACCAGCGTGAATTCAAAGAACCCAGAAAGTCAACTGGAAACAACAGCAGAAAGCCTCACAAGCAGAATTAGTGAAAAAGAAAACAGAGTATCAAGGGTAGATGACAAAGTTGAAGATCTGGAGTCCTTAAGCAAAAACTATGTAAAATAAAATAAACCAAGAATGGAATATGCAGGAAATGTGGGATAACATGAGAAAACCAAATCTACGAATTATAGCCATACAGGAAGGCAAAGACTTGTTGACAATCCCCCAGGCCTGCTGGGGAATTTTGGGGTCTGACCGGAGGAATGGGGGTGAGAGGTGCAGAATCACAACACAGACCCTGGGGGTTAGGTAAAGGCAGACAGAGGGCGAGCTGTTGCAGACTTGTTTATTGGGGGCAGGGTTAGGGGTTATGTACTGTTCGCATTCCCGTTCTCCTCTTGTCTTCTGTTTGGCCCAGGTCTGCAACGCTGCTTGTATGGTCTCAGCTGCCTAGGGCAGGTTAGGTTGATGAGGGACAAGCTCTGCACATGCGTAATTCTCAGCATACTGGCTATACAAAGACTCTCAGGCCAATGACATTGAACAGATCTTCAACATCATGATAGAATAAAACTTCCCCAAATTAAGGAAATAACTATCTATAGAGATCTAAGAAGCACATAGAACACCAGCTAGACATGACCAGAACAGAAAATAACCATAGGATATCATAGTCAAAACATTATACAGAAAAAAGAGAGGGTACTGAAGACTGCTAGAAAAAAACAAGTTACATATAAAGGAAAACCCATTAGAATCACATCTGTCTTCTCAAAGAAAACTATGAAAACAAGAAGAGCCTAGACCAAAGTGTTCCCAGCTCTAAATGACCTTGGATGTCAACCCTAAATACTTCATCTAGCAAAACTATATATCAAGGTTGAAGTGGAACAGAAAATTTATCATTACATGAATAGCCTTAAAGAATTCATGTCTACCAAAGCAACCCTACAGCAAATATTTGAAACAATACAAAGGACTGAGGACATGAATGAGCACACTTCAGAAGTTACAGAAAAAAGGAGGGTATAATAATGGAAATTCAAAATAGTTCCACAAACTTCAAGAAATTAAACTGACAGTATCCAATACATACCTTTCAATATTATCATTAAATATCAATGACCTCTAGTAAAAAGACACAGACTAGCAGATTAGATAAAAAGAAAACCCATCTTTTTGTTGTCTTCAATAAATTCATCTTACCTGCAAGAATAGACACTACCTTTGGGTTAAAGATGGAAAAAATATTCCAAGAAAATGGCTCTAAAAAGCAAGCAAGTGTTGCAATTCTAATATCTGACAGAATAGACTTCAAATTAACATTGGTCAGAAGAGATAAAGAGGGTCACTTCATTTTAATCAGAGGGACAATTGACCAAGAAGATATTGCAATCATGAACATATATGCACTAAGTTCTGGTGCACCAAAATTTGTAAAAAACAGTACTCTAGGAGTAAAAAACACAGATAAACCTCAATTCAACAATAGTATATGACTTCAATACCCCAGGCTCTTCAATAGATAGAACAACTGGACAAAGAATAAACAGAGAGATATCTGAATTGAGTGACCCCTTACAAGACCTAATGAACATCTGCAGAATATTCTACCCACACACCAAAGAACTCACTTTCTATTTAGCAGCCCATGCAAGCTTTTCTAAAACTGATCACATTCTGGGACACAAAACATAACTCAACAAATTCAAAACATTGAAATATTTCCTGCATTCTATCAGACCACAGTGGAATACAGCTTTTATAATCAACAGCAAAGGAACCTCTAAAAACCAACTTAACTCATGGAGATTAAACAACACACTCCTGAATGATCAATTGGTTAAAGAAGAAGTTAAGAAAGAAATAGAAGTATTCCTGGAACTAAATGAAAATGAGAACACAATGCAATAAAACCTCTGGGACACCTTAAGAGGGAAATTTATAGCTCTTAGTGCCTACATAAAAAAAAAAAAACTCAGAAAGAGGACATGTAAAAAAACTTAACAGCACAGCTCAGGACTCTAGAAAGGCAAGAACAAATGAACCCAAACCTAGTAGATGAGAAGAAACAACAAAAAGCAGAGGAGAAATTAATGAAATAGAAACAAAGAAAACAATACAAAAAGAAAATCAATGAATCTAAGAGCTGGTTCTTTGAACGGTTAAACAAGACAGACAGACCCTTTGCCCAGCTAACCAAAAGAAATTAACAAAATCAGAGATGAAATGGGAAACACCACAATGGACACATAAAATCCAGAATATTGTAAGAGAATATATTCAAAATCTATACTCCATTAAATTTGAAAACCTAAATGAAATGGATGAATTTCCAGAGTCATGAACACCAGCAAAGTTAAACCAAGAAGAGGTTTAAACCAAGTTTAAACTAAGAAGATCTTAGACCCATAACAAATGAGGAAATTGAAACTGTAATACAAAACCTCTTAACCAACAAAAGCCCTGGCCCAGATGGGTTTACACCAGAATTCTGCCATACATTCAAAGATCTACAACCAATACTGTTCAAAATATGTAAAAAATAGAAACAGAGGGAGGACTTTCAAACTCCTTCTATGAAGCCAACATCACTCTAATACCAAAACCTGGCATGGACACAACAAAGAACAAAAACGACAGTCCTGTATCCTTAATGAACATAGATGCAAGGATACTCAACAACTGCACACATATGCACATTAAAAATATCACCCACCATGATCAGGTAGGCTTTATCCAGAAATGCAGGATGGTTCAACATTTATAAGCCAATAAATGTCATAAAACATATAAATGGACTTGAAGACAAAAATTGCATGGTCATATCAATAGATGCAGAAAAGGCCTTTGACAAAAATCTAACACGCATTCATGTTAAAGTCCTAGAATGAATAGGTCTGGAGGGAACATACCTCAATGTCATTAAAGCTGTATACAACAAACTCACAGCCAGCATTCTTCTAAATGAAGAAAAAATTGGAAGAATTCCCATTAAAATCAGGAACCAGACAGGGTTGCCACCTATCTCCACTCTTTTTCAATATAGTGCTTGAAACTCTTGTAAGAGCAACAAGACAAGAAAAGGGAATTAAAGGAGCACTAATTACAAACAAAGTGGTCAAATTATCTTTATTTGCAGATGATATATATTATACACAGGAGATCCAAAAATTCCACCAGAAAACCATTAGAAATAATAGTTTCAGTAAAGTGTTAGGTTACAATATCAATGTACAAAAATCAGTAGCATTTCTATTTACCAAGAACATGCAACCAGAAAAAGCATACAAAGAAACCCTCCCATTCACAATAACTTCAAAAAATTAAAATACTTAAGAATAAACCTAACCAAAGCAATTAAAGATCTGTACCATAAACATTTCAAAACTTTAAAGAATGAAATAGAGGAAAAAACTAGGAAATGGAAAAAATCTACTATGATCATGGATTGATAGACTCAGTATTGTGAAAATGACCATCTTACCAAAACCAATGTATAGATTCAGCATAATGTCAATCCAAATACCCACAATATTCTTCACAGGGATAGAAATATGGAACCACAAAAGACCCCATATAGACCAAACAATCCTAATCAATAAGCACAATGCAGGGTTCATCACCATAGCAGATCTCAGTTTATATTACAGAGCTGTACTTGTAAAAACAGCATGGTACTGGCAAAAAATTGACATGTAGATCAAGGGAACAGATGACCAAAACATGAATACATACAATTTCAGCAACATGATATTTGAAAAAGAAGCCAAGAATACATGTTGGTGGAAAAACAACATCTTCAACAAATGGTGCTGGCAGACCTGGATAGCCACCTGTAGAAGAATTAAATTGAACCCTTATTTTTCTCCCTGCACAAAAGTCAACTGCAAGTGGATCGATGACCTCACTATAAAAATCTGAAACTCGGGCTGGAGAGATGGCCTACTGGTTAAGAGCTCTGACCGCTCTTACAGAGGATCCAGGTTCAATCCCCAGCACCCACATGGTGGCTGAGAACCGTCTGAAACGCCAATTCCAGGAAAACTCCAGTTCCAGGGGAATCCAACGCCCTCTTCTGACCTCCACGGCGTTGCATGACATGGGTGCACAAACTTGCATGCAGGCAGTACATTCCTACACATACAGAAATAAATAAAATTAAAAAAATAAAATAAAAATCTGAAACTCTGAAAGTGATAGAAGAACACATAGGCAGTCTCCCCCCCCCCGCCCAAGATGAAGGCATAAGAAAGGACTTACTTAATGGGACATCAGCTGTTCAGGCATTACATTTAATAATCATTAAATGGGACCTTAATAAGCTACAATGCTTCTTTACAGCAAAAATAACAGCCAAGGAAGTGAAGAGGAACTGCTTTGAGTGGGAGAAAATGTTTACCAGCTACACATTTGACAGGAGATTAATATCCAGATTGTACAAATAACTCAAAAAACAAAGCATTGAGAAATTAAAGACTCAATAAAAAGATGGGCTACAGATATGAGTAGAGAATTCTCTAATGATGAAATAGAAGAGAGACGTAGCAGAAGTCCCTGCAGCCATGGTGTTGTGCTGTGGGGAAGGGAGACAGAGTTTTGTAAACCCTGGAGCGAGGTTCTTCCTGGCTGAGGCCACTGTGGTGTGGACACCATGGCGAAGCCAGTGTCATCATGTCTGATCAGGAGGCAAAACCTTCAACTGAGGACTTAGGGGATAAGAAAGAAAGTGAATACATTAAACTCAAATGACCCATCCCGCGGGTTAGTCAACAGGGTCCTGGAAGAGAAGGAGTGAGGGGAAGGGGCAAGAGACGCAAGGAATGGAGACAAGACAGGTTCTGATCTAGTCTCATTTATTGTAGGAACACAAGTAGAATATAAAGGGCAGGGAATGAGGAAGCATTACCAAACCACAGGCACCTCAGTGCTTACATATTGGAAAGAATGTGCAGATACAGATCTTTACTTAAGGCAAACATTTGCAACACCTCCTGTGATAAGTCACAATGGACTTCAAACTCCTCGTGACTATTTCAGTGCTGGGAAGCTGCTAGTGGAAAATTACTAGATGGCTAAACTCATCCGAGAGCCCCACACTCAAAGTCATTGGACAGGATAGCAGTGAGATACACTTCAAAGAGAAAATGACAACACATCTCAAGAAACTCAAAGAATCACACTGTCAAAGACAGGGAGTTCCCATGAATTCACTTGGGTTTCTCTTTGAAGGTCAGAGAATGGTTGATAATCATACTATAAAAGAACTGGCATGGAAGAAGAAGATGTGATTGAAGTTTATCAGGAACAAACAGGGGGTCATTCAACAGTTTTGATATTCTTTTTATTTCTTTTCTTTTCCCTCAATCTTTTTTTTATTTTTTTAAATAGCTCTTTTGTAATATGGTGTTCAAAATTAAAATTGAATACTGGCACTCCTCCATCTCTTTAAAGCAGCTGATAATTTGACTTCTCATGTTTAATATTCATTATTTTTTCTTTTTTTGTCTTTTTGAGACAGGGTTGCTCTGTAGCCCCAGCTGTCCTGTAACCCACTCTGTAGAACAGCCTGGCCTTGAACTTACAAAGATCTGCCTGCCTCTGCCTCCCGAGTGCTAGGATTAAAGGTGTGTACCACCACACCTGGCCATTATTGGTTGTTTTTATTGTGCTGATTCCTGGTGATCAGACCTCAACCCCTTTCGAAGTGCCCCTTTCTTTTTGAAAATTTCATGTGTGCACAGAGAAGCCATATTTTTCAGGACTGTGCATTTTCAGGTTTGTGGTGTCCAAAAGTTATCGACCAGAGCAAGTTTTCATAATGACCTTCCAGTTGGCCTGAAAGTTGTAGCATGTGACTGCTTCACTCCTGGACTATGATTTTCAGTGGGAGATGGAAGATTTTTAGAGAACTGAACTGTGGAAAAATGACCTTTCCTCATCTTGAAGCTACTTTTTAAAATCTGAGGGTCTGGACCAAAAGAATATCAGATTTGGAGTCAAGATGGCAGAATCGGTGATAAAGACTAACTTTAAAATGGCTTCACTGAAGAGAAAGCATTTTAAGATTAAAAAAATCTTGTCAGAAGATCCAAGAAAAGTTTTAAATTTCATTAGCAATTGTTAATAAGGATATTCATGCAGAAGTGTACACAGCAGAAAAACTAAATAGAAGAAATAGAAATGGCTAACAGACACGTTAGAAACTGCTCAGCATTCTTAATAATTTAAAAAATACAGATAAAAACCACTTTAAGATCCCATTTTACTCCAATCAGACTGGGTAAGATCAAGATAATGAAGGATGCAAGATGCTGACAGGGTGTGGAGAAAGAGGAACACTCATTCAATTCTTTCATGAATGCAGACTAGTGCAGCCACTATGGAAGGCAGTGTGGGGAACTCAAAAAACTAAAAATGGCCAGGTGTGGCCATTCATCACTTTGATCTTAGCACTTGGGAGGCAGAGGCAGGCAGATCTATGTGAATTCCCTACAAAGGGAGTTCCAGGCCAGCTGTGGATACAGGGAGACCCTGTCTCCAAAATACCAAAAAAAAAAAAAAAACCCCAAACAAACAAACTAAAAAAGAACCAGAAAACAACCGAGTTATATCTCTTCTTGGCGTATACCCAAGGAACCCATCATACTGTAAAGGTACCTCTGCTCTCTTCACACAGCAATCCCAGAACTGATGAATGTATAATGAAAATGTGGCACATCTACACAAGGGAGTACTACTCAGCAGTAAGCAAAGATGCAACTATGAAATTCGCAGGTAACTGGATGGAACTAGAGAATGTTATTGTGAGTGAAGTGACACAAAGGCAGAAAACACAGCAATGTATGTTCCCTCTCTGTGGATTGCAGCACCAATCCTCTTATGTGAGTGTATAACCTGATGTAACACCAGGAGCCAAGAAATTAGAAAGGATACATGGAGGTAAAGGAAAGTAAGAATCCTGAAACAGGGGGACAGTAAGTGTATTAGTCACTTTTCTGTTGCTGTGATAAAACACCATGACCAAAGAACTTATAAAAGGAAGAGTTTATTTGAGCTTATGATTAATGGCTCCAGGGAATTAGCGTCCATTGTGGTGGGAGGCATGGCGGCTGGATCTGGAGCAGTAAGCCGAAGGTCACATCTCGAAATGAGCACAGGAAGCAGAGAGAGAGCAACTGTAGACCATGAGGCTCGTTAAACTCACTAAGCCTGCCCCCAGTGACACACTTCCTCCAGCATGGCCACACACCCCAAGACCTCCAAAACCAGCATCACCAACTGGAGACAAACATCTGAATACCTAGAGCCTATGGGGGACATTCATTCAAACCACCACATTCCACTCCCTGGCTCCCATAGGCTCCTGACCAAATAAAATGCAAAATGCATTTAGTCCAACCTTAAAAGTCCCCATAGTCTTTACCAGTTTCAATGCCATTCAAAAGTCTACAGTCTAAGCCTCTTCTGAGACTCAGGCCAATCTCTTAACTGTAAGCTCCTGTAAAATCAAAAGACAAATTACATAGTCCCAATATACAGTGGAACTGAATACACATTCCCATTCCAAAAGGGAGGAATAGAGGCATAGTGAGGAAATACTGGACCAAAACAAGACCGAAAACCTGCAGGGCAAACACCAAGTCCAGTAGCTCCACATGCAACTTCTGGGACTTGACTTCCAAAGGGCTTAGATGGCTCAGCTCTTCCAGGTTTGCTTGCAACATACATCTCTTTCTTAGGCTGGTACCACTCCCTGTATGCAGCTCTCCTTGGCAAATATCTCACAGGTCTGGCATCTCAAAAGTCTTCTTGGGGTCTCTGCTGCCAACCAGGCTTCACATTCACAGCTTCACACAATGGCCTATCAGGGCCTTCTTTATTTAGGGACGTCCCTGGAGCACTCTGCCTGACCTTGGCAGCTCTCTGAAACCGTGGAGGAAGAACTGATGACCCCTTCACTCTTGCAAACTTCATGCCTCTAAAGCCAGCACCTCGTGAATGAAATTGCCGAATCTGGCTGCAAGTTTGGCATGGACCCTGGCCTATTTTAACCACATTTGCAACTTTTCTCTGCCCTGAACTTGTAGCAGAAAACCCTTTCAGTATTTTCCTTTCCAAAAGTTTGAGGATTAGCTGGGTGTGGTCTTACCCTGAAGGTACTATTTCTGTTGTTTACTTGTAAATCTCGAGGCCCTTCCTTAATCACTTTAGTCTCCTTATGAAAGGGAGCCTCTCCTTCACATGCCTTGGCCCCACCTTTAATCTCCCTAGTGCAGTTTTCAGATCCAGACTGTACATTCTGCATTTATTTCTACCCATCTGCTCTTCTTCACTGTAGATCTGCACAATATTCACCATTAAAAGCCATGCCACCATTTCTATGTTAGGCTGTCTTGAAATACCCTCTGCCAAAGACATTAGTCCATTGTTTTTCAATTTAGCATCAGACAAGCATTTGGCTGTGGGCAAACTGCTGCCAGATTCTTTATCAAAATATCCCAGTTGCTGCCTAAGTCTCTATTTTCCTCTGGAACTATATTTTTTGCAGCCAGGCTTTCTTCCTGGCTTCTACTAGAATGGCCTGTTAAGCTCTGCTTACAGTAGTCAACAGCTTTTCTAGCCCAAATTTCCAAAATCTTCCACATTTCTCCAAACATCCACATGGTCAGGTTCTTCACAGCCAACAGCCCACTCTCTGGTACCAATAACTGTATTAGTCACTTTTCTTTTGCTGTGATAAAACACCATGACCAAGGAACTTATAAAAGGAAGAGTTTATTTGAGCTTACGATTGATGGTTCCAGGGAATTAGAGTCCATTGTGGTGGGAGACATGGCGGCTGGATCTGGAGCAGCAAGCCAAGGGTCACATCTCGCAATGAACACAGGAAGCAGAGAGAGAGCAACTGTAGACCACGAAGTTTGTTAAACTCACGAAGCCTGCCTCCAGTGACACACTTCCTCCAGCACGGCCACATACCCCAAGACCTCCAAAACCAGCGCCACCAACTGGAGACAAACGTCTGAATACCTAGAGCCTATGGGGGACACTCATTCAAACCACCACAGTAAGGAGCAGACTTTACAGGGGGGAGGGCGGGAGGGAGGGGTTGTTGTGTTGGGAGAGGAGCAAGAAGAGATCAACAGGTGTCAGGGTGGGAGGTGGCAGAGGTCAGGAGAGGGGGAGGGTGGGGATGGTAGGGGTGCGATGATAGGGGTGCTGGGGCTGGGGAGGGAAGAGGGAGGTGGGAAGGGAAGAAGAAAGAATAGAGATGATTGGGCCTTAGGAGGCTAGGGAACCCAGAATGTAATGTGCAGTTCCAGAGACCCCATGAGAAATTCATATACACTGTCTGAAGTTTAGTGCACTGGTTGTGCAACCTGTGAACTGTGTGGCAGGGAACACAATGCAAGGGGATACCTCCCTTTGAATGTTTGGTGAGAGTCATCAAAGAGATTCTCATAACAATGCAGGCTGTCAACAAAGCACTTAATTATTTACCAGATGTAGAACTACCTCTATTAGTGCAGGGGAGGCATTGTTGTCTAGGGTGGGGGGTGTCAACAGCTATCTAATTGGACGTGTAATCCTCTCAATGTCAGGTCAAAATATCTTTTTAATTCTAATTCTATATGTGTATAAAGAGTTAAATGACTAATTTTTTCAAACATGAAAATGGCATTTATGTTTCAAATGTTACTTTTTATATCTCTTTTACTCATAACAAAAGAATTTAACTCCAAAAATCTAGGTTTTAACTCTTTAAACCCAGATTATACAGTCTTTAAGGAAACACCTTCACCAAGCCTGGTCTAAATCCTTCATGCCTATGTGCCTGTCTGTAAGATATGTGAACTAACTCTCTCCTGCCAATGTGCAACTGAGCCCTTTCTTCAGCTTACTAAAAGGGAACTTAGACATGAACTTCCTCAAATACATAGTTTTAAAAATTAAAATTAAAAAAATGCTGAGGAGTCAACCATACCTGAAATAATGGTACAAAATCCTCATTTTTTTTGCTATCTAGGTCATTGCTAACCTTAAAATTTTTCACTAAGCACTGGCAAGGACTTATAGTTCCACAACCCTTGCCACAAGTGTTCTGGAGAGATTCAGAATCAGAACTCTGGGGTAAAACTTCAGTCCCTTTGCTAACATGGGAAGAGGATATGCATGTGTCTTTCCAGAAAATGAATCCTCCCCTGGATGGGACCCATTCTGAATCCTCAGACCACTCAGTTGAGCACCCCCCCCCCATGGCGAGATGGAGACCCAGAAGAAGAAGCTACAGACTCCTTGGTGAACAGTGCACAAAAGCTGGGAAAGAGCCAACACAGAGATACAACTAAGCCTAAATTTCTCCTCGTCTATATCCTAGCCATGTTAACTGTAAACAGTGTATATGCAGTTGAACATCTATGTACCTGTGACTTATGTGTTTGCTAACAATTGTTTATTTTTTGATTGTACATTTATTCCTCCGCATATTTCTTCCAGTGCTAATCATTCCTTAAGAAAATATTGGAACAGATAAAACAAAATATGTGAAAATTGAGAAATATGGTCTTAGGAAATAGAGCAACAATTGATTACTTGCTGTTAAATTATCATTTAGGCTATAAACAGTTCCCTGGTATGTGTTGTTTTAATATATCTGACTTCTCTCCATATAAGAGATATCAGAATTAGAATGAAAGAGATAACATTTTGACCTGAAAAAATTTTTTTGTTAACAATTTTATTTTTTAGTAGAATTTAGAGTTAATTTGATACCAGGTAAACTAATTTTAAGAAATATAAGCTTTTAAGGCAGATTTTAATAACTAATATTTTGTAATTACGTTTTTCTGAGAATATGTTTTATTAATTTTAAAATTGAAACACTTTTAAAACACCTAGAAAACGAACACCTAATAATACCTTGAACTATTTAAAGACAATTACACAGAGTCACAGTGGGAGAGGTTTAGGCAAACAAAGACGGCACAAATACTTTTTAGCCTTCTGGTAATCTTTTTGTATTTTTCTGGGTCCTAGCTGCCACAGCTGGGTTAAGAAGTTGTGTCTGTATGCTTAGCCAGGATTTCAGTCCTTTCTAGGGAGGGACACAGTAGACTACTTTCTTTAAATGAGAAAATTGACAAGGAGTGGACAAAAATGGAGAATAAGACATTAAGTCTTGTTTAAGACAATTTAGTACTTTTTTTTTTGTTTTCTTCTAAACATTTTAAAGTAAGTTTCCTTGCTAGGGAAAGAGGGATTTGGTATGCTTCATAGATATGCTTGCTGAAGGGGTGCCACGTAAAACTGCAGTCTAGGCAGAGGAAGCGTGGTGTGGACCACTGCCCCACTCACACAATGGACAGTGAATGGGTGCAGCCGTCCTGCAGCTGGGCAGGCAGAGAGGGAGCGTGCTGGTGTCTGCCAGACTCTCTGTGGACAGCAACTATGCCTGCCAGCCTGGTTACATTTAAGCTTTTCCCTGTGTGTCCACTGTTTCCTGGGTGCCCACTCCTTGACCTTGGGCCACTTGTCCCGGTTAGATTGAGAGATGCCTGGAAGCAAGCACAGTCGGGGAGGGGTTGCTAAAGTCTCCCTTACCATAGTTGTTGGGCTTTTTGCCCTTGTTCTTGTCAGCTGCCAAGGTTGTTGAGTTACAGAAGATGGTCTGACTTTGCTTTTTGGTCTTACCTCAGCTGTCCAGTGGTGCTGCACTTTTTCTGAGCTATTTTCTTTTCTGTTTAAAGATTTGCCATCATTATTAAACTGAGAGTGGGAGTCTCTAAGGCATTGAAATCCTTTATGGCATCTGGAACATGTTCCTTTTGGTGGACTGCTTTGCAAAATGACCTATCTTAAGACACGGCTTTTTAAAAGGAGTTGCCAACGCCTTTTTTACTGTGGTGTCAACAACAGCTGCCTCGGCAGGGGCGGTGTCTATCTTTTGAGAAGGAGGAGGTGTAAAGTCATGATTTGTGAGACATCTTCTAGGTTTTGAAACATAGCATGGATAAGATTTGGCTGAAGCATACACTACATAGGCACTCTGGCTTAGTGAGGCTGAAGGCTGGGCGACTGGCTGTACTCTCACAGAGTCATTTCTGCTATGAAGTGACTGTAACTGCTTCTGTAGCAGTGTTTCAGGCTGCTGTGCCTCAATAGGGGGCTGCAGAGCCAATGAAGGCTGGAGGGAGGAGGCAGAAGCCCCCAGGATAAGGCCTAGCCTCTGAGAAAGAGGCAGCAGCCTATTTTTTTCTGAATTGCCTGTGGGACATCCTCTGTGAGCTCAGCAACAAATTGCTTGGCATGCAGTGTCTGCTTTTCCTGCAGCACAGCGTCTATATCTGGGAGCTTAGAAAGGGAAGCATGAGGGGAAGGAGCAGGAGATGTTCAAGAAAGCTGATCCTCCTGCAGTAAGCACTGGTAAAGCATAGACCATAAGGATAGAAAAAAACTTAGGAACAGTTGTTCCTTTTTTTTTTTTTTTTGGTCTTTTCGAGACAGGGTCTCCTTGTAGCCCCAGCTGTCCTGGAACTCACCTTGTAGACCAGGCTAGCCTTGAACTCACAAAGATCCGCCTGTCTCTGCCTCCCAAGTGCTAGGATTAAAGGCGTGCACCACCACGCCCAGCTCCTTTTTTTTTTTTTAATGGTTTTTTAAATTATTTATTTCTGTATGTGTATGAATGTACTGTCTGCATGCAAGTGTTTGCACCCATGTCATGCAATGCTGAGGAGGTCAGAAGAGGGTGTCAGATTCCCCTGGAACTGGAGTTCTCCTGGAACTGAAGTTTCAGATGGTTCTCAGCCACCATGTGGGTGCTGGGGATCGAACCTGGGTCCTCTGCAAGAGTGGTTGGTGCTCTTAACCGCTAGGCCATCTCTCCAGCCCAGTTGTTCCTTTTTTTTACAGTTGTCTTGTACATTATTAACTGCGTCTTTCCAAGTTTTAATGTCTAAAGTACCAACTTGTGGAAATGAAGGGTTAAACTTTATAATAATACCTAAAAATTCCTTAATATGAACTTTTGAACACTTAAATCCTCTATATTTAAGCATATGTTTAATTATACTCTGAAAACATAGTCTACATTTTGAAACTGGATTTCCCATTTTAACTATCCTCACTGCCTCGACTCACCAGTCCTGGCTTTGTACATTTACATAATGGAGTTCTACTCAATGGTAAAGTAAAAGGAAATCAAGCCATTTGCCTGTAAATGGATGGAACTAGAATATTCTATGCTAAGTGAGGTAACAAAGACTCAGAAAGACAAGTGGCATATGTTCTCTCCTGTTTGTGTATTTTAGCTCCAAATCCTTAGGTATCAATATATATCTTGATGTAATCACAGGAGCCAGGAAAATGGAAAGGAATCATAAGAATAAAGGGAAAGAAGAATCTTGAGATGGGGGAATAATAGGAAGCAGAATTTACTAAGGGGGAAATGGAAAATGGAAGATTTAGCTGGGAAGGGAGGAGGGAGGGCTATCCAGTGGGAGTGAGTGGAGAAATAAATAATGCTTATATGGGATTAAAAAACAGACATACAGTTGTTCAAAGTCCTACTGAAAAATACATATACGATAATTATACATGTGCTGGTGGATAGCTGAAGCCACTGTAAAAAAACTGCAGTGTCAGGAAGGATAAGCCTCCCTTGTAGCTGTTGGTCAGGTAGGCCAGGAGACTCCTAAAGTGACACAGGTCATTGGCATTGCCCTGGATTGGTTCTCTTCCTTGGCAGCTTGCATAGTGTCCTCTGACACCAAGACAGCTGGTCTTCAGGGAGGAGGCTTCCATGTCAGTTCCAGCTTGATTGCTCTAGGTCCTCTGTCCAAAATGTGACTTGACTTCAGCAATGGGTCTTACCTTCAAGCTCTGGAAGGCAATCCAGGGCGTCATGTGGCAAGCTCATTTTGAGTCTTTTAAGGATTCTCCACACTGCTTTCCATAGTGGTTGTACAAGTTTACATTCCCATCTGCCACAAGCCAACCCTGTCGGGATTTCTTTCACCCAGCTGGATATCTTTCACCTTCAGGAAATCAAGATCTGTACAGGAGGGCACAGATTTAGGCGAAAAATAACTGGACGTGACACCAGAGAGAGTTTTGGATCTAGTGCGTATTTACTGAGATCAAGTTAAGTTTTTATAACAGGCAGGTAACACAGGGAATGCAGGCAGGAGAGGGGGAAGGGTCGAGCTGACAGGCAGGTAACGCAGGCAGGAGATTTGCATTCCCTTGGGAACAAAGGGCTTTTTACAGCTGGATTTACAAGGCTAACAAGATAAGTCAAAGTAGGTTTTTAGCGTACACTGTCTCAATAAAACAGCAGTCTTAGACTCACAAACCATAAAAAGTCTTTGTTTCTTTTGAAGTTTCAATTTGATGCTTCTCATCCTTCCTGGGGTTGTTTGTTATCTCCAGGTTGTTTGCTATCTCCAGGTTGTGTTTTAACCACAAGCCAGGAAAAGGAGCCTTTTAGCTCTTCACAAATTACACAGTGTTTCTCTTAAAGGAGAAATCTCCGCCATGTGCCTTTAACTAAGTGTTACACTTTAAGATGTATAACTGTAGCTAAACTTTATCTTACTAACTTTATTAGATGTAGCTTTCTGCTTAAAGGACTGAGTCTTATTGTTAGTGTCCTTCCAAACTTAAGATAAGACTGAGTCTTATCTTAAGTTTGGAAGGATACTTTTATTATTAGTAACTAACCTATGATCTCAGTGTAATGTCTACAATATCTTTGTGGGGACTTTTAGGACAAAGGAGCCTTTAGATGTTGTATCTCTGTATGATTTTACTTAGGTTCATGAGGCTTTTGTTTGCCTGAATTGTTTTTAAACACGTTTAACTGTCCCTTATCTGGGACTGAGGTTGTGCTGAGCTCAGGAGGAGAGTCAAAAGACAATGTACAAAGTCCAACACTCATGAAGCATAACATCTTTGTAATGCATAGTGATCTTAGAAGCTGAGGCTGGGTACTCTGTCACTGACCACCAGGGAGTTTAGCCTCGCAAGGCTCAATATCTCCTTCGTCCGTTATATGCTCACACAGATGACACCGGAGTTGGTGTGACACCCATCAGCAGTAGATGAGTGTTCCCCTTTCCCACAACCTCTCCAGCATTTGGTATCATTTGTTTTCTTGATCCTAGCCAGTCTTCTCAGAGTGAGATGATATCTTAAAGTGGTTTTAATTTGCATTTCCTTAATTATTAGTGATGTTGAACAATATTTAAGATGTTTCTCAGCCATTCTATTTCTTCACTTTTGAAGTCTCTGTTCAGCTCTTTGCTCCATCTTTTGAGTGAGTCATTTGCTTTCTTTTTCTTTCTTTTTTTTTTTTTTTTTGAGTAGTTTATATACTCTGGAAGATAGTACTCTGTCAGATGTACCAGTGGTGAATGTTTTATCCCACTCTGTGGGTTTTCTCTTCACTTCCCTGATTTTTTTCTTTCACTGTACAGAAGCTTTTGAGTTTAATGAGGTTCCAGTTGTTAATTTTCGACCTTATTTCCTCCGCAGCTGCTGTCTGATTTAGAAAGTCTTTTCCTGTGCCTATGTCTTGTATGCTGCTGTCAACATTTTCTTCTATCACCTTCAGAGCTTCAGGTTTTACATTGAGACCTTTGATCCATTTGGAGTTGAGTTTTGTATAGGGTTAGAGGTAGAGTTTTAATTTTATTCTTCTACAAGTGGTGATCCAGTTTTGCCAACATCATTTGCTGAAGATGCTGTCTTTCCTCCATTGAGTCTTTTTGACCCCTTTGTCAAATATGAGGTGGCTGAAATTGTATGTGCTCAAGTTTGGATCTTCATTTTTGTTCCATTCGTCTACAGGTCTGTTTTTGTGCCAGTACCAGGCTGTTTTTTATGACTATAGCCCTGTAGTATAGTTTGAAGTCTGGTATAGTGATGCCCCCTGTATTGCTCTTTTCCCTCAGGGTTACTTTAGCTATTCAGGGTCTTTTGTTTTTCCATATGAAATTAAGGAATTTTTTCTAAGCCTGTGAAGAAATTCATGGGGATTTTAATTGGGATTTCATTGAATCTGTATATTAATTTGGGTAGAATGGACATTTTTACTATATAAATTTTTCCAATCTATGAGCATGGGAGGTCTTTCCATCTTCTGGAATCTTCTTCAATATGCTTCTTCAGGGGTTTAAAATTTTTGTTGAAATCTTTGGTGTTTTTGCTTAGATTTGTTTCTAGCTGTTTTATTGTTTTTGAGGTTATTGTGAGTGGGAAGGTCTCCTTATAGTCCTTTTTAAGTTGCTTCTTATTGGTATAAAGAAATTCTCTAGGTTAATTTTGTATCCTGCCACTTTTCTGAAACCCTTAATCACTTCTAGGAGTTTTCTGATGGAGTTTTTAGCATCCCTTAGGTAAAGTATCATATCATCTCCTTGACTTCCTCTTTTACAATTAGTACTGCTTTAATTTTCCTTTCTTGCTTTATTGGCCTAGTAAGTGTTTCAAGCACTATATTGAAGAGGAGTGGCAATAGTGGCCAGCCTTGCCGAGTTCCTGCCTTTAAGGGGAATGCTTCTAACTTTTCTCCATTTAGGATGATATTGGCTGTGAGTTTTTTTTTGTATGGCTTTGATTACATTGAGGAATGAACCCTCAATCCAATTCCCTCTAGGACTTTAAAAGTAAATGGATGCTAGATTTTGTTGAAGGCTTTTCCTGTAGTAATTGAGATGATATTGAGGTTTTTGTCTTTCAGTCCATTATGTGTTTTATGATATTAATTTATTTTCATATGTTGAACCATCCCTGCATCTCTGGTATGAATCCAACTTGGTCATGATGGATGATCTTTTTGATGTGGGTATGCATGCAGTTTGCAAGTATTTTGTTGAGAATTTTTGCATCTATGTTCGTTAATGAACTGGGTTTGTAGTTCTCTTTTTTGGTTGTATCTCTGCCTGGTTTTGGTATTAGAGTCATGCTGGCTTCATAGAAGGAATTTGGGAGATTTCCATCTCTTTCATCCTTCTGAAAATTTTGAGTAATAATGGTTGTAAGTCCTCTTTAAATGTTTTATACAATTCTGCTCTGAAACCATCTGACTCTGGGCTTTTTTTAGTTGGGAGGTTTCTTATTACATTTTCAATTTCTTCATATATTACACATCTGTTTAAGATGTCAATCTCTTCTTGATTAAGCTTTGATGATTCCCCGGATTTCAAATATTTATCAGTTTCTCTTACGTTTTCAAATTTAGTAGAGTATAAGTTTTTCAAGTATTCCCATAAGGTTGTCTGGATCTTTTAGTTGTCTGTTGTCATGTTTCCCATTTCATCATGAAGACTATTGGTTTGGAGTTGCTCTTTCTTTATTTTGGTTAACTGGGCTAGAGGTCTGTCTTTCTTGTTTATCCTTTCAAAGAATCAACTTTTGGATTTATTGATTTTTTAAATTGTTTTTTAATTGTTTTATATATATATTTGTACAAGAGTATGTTACAAACAAAATCTAGACCTGTGTCCCCCTCCCTAGCCCCCCATCCCACCAAAGCTCATGCATTCTGCCAAACGTGTTTTTCTTTTTTTCAAGCATGTTTTTCATCTTTTTCTTAGTCTTTCTCAAAATTCTCTACATAGAAGTTGACTATTTCAAGCAGAAGTTCACCATTTCATTCAGTTCTTTGACACAGTCTTTTCTGTTGTTGTTGTTGTTGTTGCTGTCGTCATCATTGTTCTTTCCAATATGGGCCACTCTCAACTACTTGGAGCAAAGCTCAAGGATCCCTGCACAAGAAATGCTTACTACTAGGTAATTGGTGGTAGCATCCACAGATGAGGGATACCATTCATTGTTTGTTTTTCTGGGACTGGGTTACTTCACTTAACAAAATATCTTCTAGTTCCATCCTTTTACCTGCAAAGTTCATGATGTCATATTTCTTTACTGCTGCATAGAATCCATTGTGTAGATGTACCACATTTTCTCTTCCACTCTTCAGTTGAGGGACACTTGGGTTGGTTCCAGCTCCTTGCCATTGTGAATAGAGCTGCAATAAACATGGCTGTGCATGTATCTCTGTGGTAAGATGAGTCTTGTGGGTACATGCCCAGGAGTGGTATGGCTGGGTCAGGTGGCAAGTTCATTCCAAGTCTTCCAAGGGTTCTCCACACTGCTTTCCATAGTGACTGTATGAGTTTACATTCCCACCAGCAGTGGATGAGTGTTCCTCTTTCCCCACAACCTGTCCAGCACTTGGTATCATTTGTTTTCTTCATCCTAGCCAGTCTTATTGGAGTAAGATGATATCTTAGAGTGGTTTTGATTTGCATTTCCTTAATGATTAATGATGTTGAACACTTCTTAAGATGTTTCTCAGCCATCTCTAATTCCTCACTTGTGAAATCTCTGTTCAGCTCCTTGCTCCATCTATTTAGTGGGTCATTTATTTTCTTTCTTCTTTGTTTTTTGAGTCCTTTATATATTCTAGAAATCAATGCTTTGTCAGATGTTTCTGCGGTGAAGGTTTCCTCCCACTCTGTGGGATTTCTCTTCACTTCCTTGATTGTTTCTTTTGATGCACAGAAGCTTTTGAGTTTAATGAGGTCCCATTTGTCAATTGTTGACCTTAATTCTTGCACAGCTGCTGTCTGATTTAGGAAGTCATTTCCTATGCTTATGTCTTGTAGTCTGCTGCCAACTTTTTCTTCTATTGCTTTCAGAGTTTGGGGTTTCACGTTGAGGTCTTTGATCCATCTGGAGTTGACTTTTGTACAGGGTGAGAGGTAGGGGTTTAAATTCATTCCTGTACAGGTGGTGATCCAGTTTTGACAACACCACTTGCTGAAGATGCCGAGTTTTCTCCATTGTATCTTCTTGGCCCCCTTGTCAAATATGAGATGGCTGAAATTGTATGTGCTCAGGTTTGGAATTTCAGTTTTGTTCCATTGATCAAGTGGTCTGTTTTTGTGCCAGTACCAGGCTATTTTTATTACTATTGCCCTGTAGTATAGTTTGAAGTCTGGTACAGAGATCCCCCTCTATTGTTCTTTTCACTCAGGTTTGTTTTGGCTATTCAGGGTCTTTTGTTTTTCCAAAGGAAATTAAGGACTTTTTTTCCCAAGCCTGTGAAGAAACTCTTGGGGATTTATTTATTTATTTATTTATTTTTATTATATTTATGTGTATGAATGTATTGTCTGCATGTAGGTTTGTGCACCCGTGTTGTGCAATGTTGTGGAGGTCAGAAGAGCATGTCGGATTCCCCTGGAACTGGAGTTCTCCTGGAATTGGAGTTACAGACAGTTCTCAGCCGCCATGTGGGTGCTGGGGATCGAACCCGGGTCCTCTGCAAGAGTAGTCAGCACTCTTAACCACTAGGCCATCTCTCCAGCCCCAACTCTTGGGGATTTTAATTGGGATTGTGTTAATTCTATACAAGAGTTTGGGTAGAATGGACATTTTTACTATATTAATTTTCCCAATCCATCAGCATGGGAGGTTTTTCCATCTTCTGATGTCTTCTTCAATTTCTTTCTTTAAGGGTTTAAAAGTTTTGTTGTAGAGATCTTTGGTGTCTTTGGTTAGATTTGTTCCTAGGTATTTTATTGTTTTTGAGACTATTTTGAGTGGGAAGGTCTCCTTGAATTCCTTCTCCAGTTGCTGTTGGTGTAAAGAAAGGCCACTGATTTTTTTAGGTTAATTTTGTATTCATCCACTTTACTGAAGCTCTTAATCATTTCTAGGAGTTTTCTGGTGGAGTTTTTAGCATCCCTTAAGTAAACAATCACATCATCAGAAAAAAGGGATAGCTTGACTTCTTCTCCAATTAATACTCCTTTAATTTCCTTTTCTTGTCTTATTGCCCTGGCAAGTGTTTCATGCACTATATTGAAGAGGAGTGGTGACCGGGGGCAGCCTTGACGAGTTCCTACCTTTAAAGGGAATGTTTCTCCCGGCGGGCCAGAGGTGGCCTTGGGCGGCAGGAAGGACACCCAGCAGTGGTATGTGTGCAACAGAGTGAAATTATGTGAATCACTCCAGTCTGTCTTTGTTCAGAGTTACCTTGATCAAGGAATGCAGATCTTCTTAAACAACAGCATTGAGAAATCTGGCTGGCTCTTTATCCATCTCTATCATTCTTTTGTATCATCTGTTTTTAGCCTGTTTATGTCTAGAACATCTATCAATGGATTGCTAGGAAGAGGCTCAATATTTGTGTTTTCACCAGATCAGTTCCAGAGACTGCTTAAAATTAATCCAGACTGGAAAACCCATAGACTTCTTGATTTAGGTGCTGGAGATGGAGAACTCACAAAAATCATGAGCCCTCATTTTGAAGAAATTTATGCCACTGATCTTTCCGAAACTATGATATGGCAGCTTCAGAAGAAGAAATCCAGAGCCCTTGGTATAAAGGAATGGCAGAATACAGGGTTCCAGTATGATGTCATCAGCTGCTTAAATTTGCTGGACTGCTGTGATCAGCCCCTGACTTTGTTAAAAGATATCAGAAGTGTCTTGGAGCCCACTCAAGGCAGGGTCATTTTTGACTTGGTTCTGCCCTTTCATCCCTATGTGGAAAACATAGGTGGCAAGTGGGAGAAACCATCGGAAATTTTGGAAATCAAGGGACAGAATTGGGAAGAACAAGTGAGTAGCCTGACTGAAGTGTTCAGGAAAGCTGGCTTCATCATTGAAGCTTTCACTAGACTGCCGTACCTGTGTGAGGGCGACATGTACAATGACTACTATGTCCTGGATTACGCAGTGTTTGTTCTCAAACCAGTGTCAACATTGGAGGCCAAGGTCTTCAGAGTCCAACCTGCAATCTGCCCTCCAGAGAGGGGCTGCATCCAGTGATGGGAGGACCTCTGGGGACGGCCATTCTCAGTATCATGTAGGAATTTAAAAAGCCAAAATACTAATTCTTTCTTTGTAGTGTGTAAAAGGGATGTTTTTAAAAGACAAAATCCCAACTCTTTGTGTATTTTTATCAACTCTTTACTCAGACTCACACTCAATGCAGGTCACTCTCCAATTATGATGGAAGCTATTTTTTATACTTAATTGCTGTAGGGAATCATTGCCACACAAAGCAATAGTCATGACGTCATGGAACCAGTAAATGGATTGTTTTTAATAAATGAGGACTGGCAATAAAGCTGTCAATTCAATCCCAAATATTGGTTATAAGGTAGAGGCACTGATATTCTGTCATGTTTAGAAACTCCTGTTACTATTCAAGAGAACGTTTTTTTTTGTATTTAAAAAAATCAATAAAAAAATAAAGGGGATGTTTCTGTCGTTTCCCCATTTAGGATGATATTGGCTGTGGGTTTCCTGTATATGGCTTTGATTACATTGAGGAATGATCTTTCCAATCCAATTCCCTCTAAGACTTTAAGCATGAAGGGATGCTGGATTTTGCCAAAGGCTTTTTCTGCATCAATTGAGATGATGGTGTGGTTTTTGTCTTTCAGTCCATTTATATGCTTGATAATATGTATTGATTTTCATATGTTGAACCACCCCTGCATCTCTGGTATGAATCCAACTTGGTCATGATGGATGATCTTTTTAATGTGGGTCTGTATGCGATTTGCCAGTATCCTGTTTAGAATTTTGGCATCTGTGTTCATTAGGGAGATGGGTCTATAGTTCTCCTTTTTGGTTGTATCTTTGCCTGGTTTTGGTAATAGAGTGATTCTGGCTTCATAGAAGGAATTTGGGGGGGAATTCCCTCCTGTTTGCATCCTTCTAAACAATTTCAGTAATAATGGTTGTCTTTTTGAAATGTTTTATAGAATTCTGCTTTGAAACTGTCCAGGCCTAGGCGTTTTTTAGTTGGGAGGTTTCTTATTACATCTTCAATTTCTTCATATGTTATGGGTCTGTTTAAGCTGTCGATCTCTTCTTGGTTGAGCTTTGGTGAGTCCCAGGATTTCAGATATTCATCCATTTCTTCTAGGTTTTCAAACTTGGTAGAGTATAGGTTTTTGAAGTATTCCCGTATGATTTTCTGGATCTTTTCCTTGTCTGTTGTGATATTTCCCTTTTCATCATGGATTGTATTGATTTGGAGTTGTTCCTTCTTTCTTTTGGTTAACTGGGCTAGAGGTCTGTCTATCTTGTTTATTCTTTCAAAGAACCAACTTTTGGATTCATTGATTTTTTNTGGTAGAGTATAGGTTTTTGAAGTATTCCCGTATGATTTTCTGGATCTTTTCCTTGTCTGTTGTGATATTTCCCTTTTCATCATGGATTGTATTGATTTGGAGTTGTTCCTTCTTTCTTTTTTAAATTTTTTTAAATTTTATTTATTACTGTATGTATATCAATGTACTGTCTGCATGCAGGTTTTTATGCACCTGTGTCGTGCAATGCCGCAGAGGTCAGAAGAGGGTGTCGGATTCCCCTGGAACTGGAATTCTCCTGGAATTGGAGTTTCAGACGGTTCTCGGCTGCCATGTGGGTGCTGGGGATCGAACCTGGGTCCTCTGTAAAAGCAGTCGGCGCTCTTAAACACTGGGCCATCTCTCCAGCCCTCCTTCTTTCTTTTGGTTAACTGGGCTAGAGGTCTGTCTATCTTGTTTATTCTTTCAAAGAACCAGGTTTTGGATTCATTGATTTTTTTTGTCTTTTTTTTTGTTGCCTGTTGCATTTAGGGTTCATCTATTGTTGCCTCTCAAGTGCTTTTAGCTGCAGTGTTAGATCGTTCACTTGTGCTCTTTCTGTTTTTCTAATGTAGGCACCCAGGGCTATAAACTTCCCTCTTAGGACTGCTTTTAATGTATCCCATATGTTTTGTTGTGTTGTTTTATCGTTGTCATTCAGTTCCAGGAATGCTTTTCTTTCTTTCTTTATCTCTTCCTTGACCCATTCATTATTCAAGAGTGTATTGCTTAGTCTCCATGTGTTCTTGTAGATAATAGGGATTATCCTGGTGTTGATATTGAGCTTATTGCACTGTGGTCTGATAGAATGCATGAAATTATTTCAATCTTTTTGTATTTGTGGAGGTTTCTTCTGTGTCCCAGTATGTGGTCAATTTTGGAGAATGTTCTGTGGGGTGCTGAGTAGAAAGTGCATTCTCTGGTATTAGGGTGGAATATTCAGTAGATGTCTGTGAGTTCCATTTGGTGTATCATATCATTCAGTTCAGATGTCTCTCTGTTTATTCTTTGTCTTGTTGACCTGTCCAAAGGGATCAGTGGGGTATTTAAGTCCCCTAATCTGAGTGTACTGGGGTTAGTCTGTGACTTGTGGTTCTGGAGAATTGTCTTTATAAAGTTTGGTGCACCAGAGTTTGGTGCATATATATTCATAATTGTGAAATCTTCTTGCTGAATTGTTCCTTTGATAAAAATGTAATGGCCTTCTTTGTCTCTTCTGATTTATTTTACTTTGAAGTCTATTTTGTCTGATATTAAAATAGCAACACCTGCTTTCTTTTTGGTACCATTTGCTTGGAATAATTTTTGCATCCTTTCACTTTAAGGTGGTGCCTGTCCTTGAAAGTAAGATGTGTTTCTTGTAGACAGCATATCGATGGGTTCTGTTTCCTAATCCAATCTCCCAGTCTATGTCTTTTGATTGGGGAATTTAGTTCATTAATATTTAAGGGTATGACTGATAGGTTTGTGTTGCTTCCTTTTGCCTTATTATCCATTTGCAGTTTTGGTTTAGGTTTCTCCTTCTGCAGTTATACTTTTATTGATTTATCTTTCTAGGTGCCTGGGATGGTTGCTCCTTTCTTCTGTCCTTTGAATTACTTCAAGTATTCTCTGAAGGGTTGGTTTTCTGGACATGTATTCTTCATTTTGTTTATGTCATGGAAGGTTTTTCTCTCTCCTTCAACTATAATTGACATTTTTTGCTGGGTATAGTAACCTGGGTTGGCATCTATTGTCCTTTAACACTGGGAATGCTTTGCTCCACGTTCTTCTTGCTTTCATAGCTTTCACTGAGAAGTAAGTTGTAATTCTGATAGGTTTCCCCTTATAGGTCTCTTGTTTTTGTCTTGTGGCTTTAAGGATTTTGTCTTTGTTTTGCGTGTCTAGCATTTTGACTATGATGCGGCATGGAGAGTTTCTTTTCTGATCTCATCTGTTTGGAGTTCTATGTGCTTCTTGTATTTGTATTGGTTTGTCTTTTTTTAGTTTGGACAAATTTTCATCTATTATTCTGTTGAAGATCTGATCAATACCATTTTCTTGGGATTCTTCTCCTTCCTCTATTCCTATGATGCGTAGGTTTGATCTTTTCATAGTGTCCCACAGTTCTTTATTGTTCCACTTTTGTGTACTTTAAAATTTTTTGTAGTCTTTACTTGAGGTTTTTAGTTGTTCTGTGTTATCTTCCAGGTCTGATATTCTTTGTTCTACTTCCTCCATTCTGCTTCTGAGGCTTTTTCCATTCCTTTCCTCTTGATTGGATGAGTGTTTGATTTCCCTTCTCATTTCCTCTTCTGATTTTTTTAGTATTTTCACTTCCTTTTGGAGCTTCTCAATCTCTTCCTGTAGATAGTTCTTTGCTTTGCTGGTTGGTTTCTTTATCTTTTTTTTTTTTTTTTACATTGTTTTGGATGATTCTTTTTTATTTTATTTTATGTGTATGAGTGTACTGTCTGCATGTAGGTTGGTGCACATGTGTCATGCGTGTCATGCAATGCTGCGTAGGTCAGAAGAGGGCATCGGATTCCCCTGAAACTGGAGTTAAAGATGGGTCTTAGCCACCACGTGGGTGCTGGGTATTGGACCCAGGTCCTCTGCAAGAGCAGTTTGCGCTCTTAAGCACTGAGCCATCTCTCTAGCTCCAGTTTTGTTATCTTTTTTTAACATGGGATCTTTTAAGAGTTTCCATTTCCTTCTGGAGTTTGTCATTCTCTCTCTCTAGGTCCTTCTTGAGTTCGTTATTCTCTTTTCTTTTTTTTTTTTTTTAATTTCTTTTATTTATTTCTGTATGTGTAGGAATGTACTGTCTGCATGCAGGTCTGTGCACCCGTGTCATGCAATGCCACGGAGGTCAGAAGAGGGCGTCGGATTCCCCTGGAACTGGAGTTCTCCTGGAATTGGAGTTTCAGACGGTTCTCGGCCGCCATGTGGGTGCTGGGGATCGAACCCGGGTCCTCTGCAAGAGCAGTCGACACTCATAACCACTAGGCCATCTCTCTAGCCCCCATTCTCTTTTCTTAATTCTTTGATTTGTTCTTTATAATCTTGTACTTCTTTAAGCATATTCACAATTGTACTTCTGATATCTGTGTCCTGGGCCATCCCCAGGGGGTTCCCACTGTAGGAATCTTCCACAGGGTTGGTAGAGCTTGGTGTGGGATTATTCCTCACCTTTCCCATGCTGTCTCTTCTTCGTGTCCCTGGCATATGGGCTTCTCCTTGCCTGTATTCCGATGTGAATCCCAAGGACTCTTCACTGTGTTGAAGGCTTGCTTTGCTTGCCTCCTTCAGATGCCTTCGTTGTTTGATTGATTTGTTTTTCTTCTTTCCTCTTTGCTTATGGAGTGTTGACTTCTCTAAGCTCTAGGCTTTCTATTGGAAGTCCAACTCACTCTTCCCTTTCTGTTCTGAAGGTTCTCCAAAGAATCCACTCGGACACTCTTTCCTTT
Organism: Rhizomys pruinosus; assembly: GCA_009823505.1. Lineage (NCBI taxonomy): Eukaryota > Metazoa > Chordata > Mammalia > Rodentia > Spalacidae > Rhizomys > Rhizomys pruinosus. The sequence goes on along the minus strand of VZQC01003255.1, from coordinate 8,012,546 downwards.
GGTAATCACAGTTGGCTGGGGTGGGGGTGTGGGGGTGTGTGCTCTTTAGCCTGTGCCCCAGTACCTATGCTTCAGGTGGTCTTGGGAGATCCCCGATCTCAAGACTCACACAAACCCATCTTTTATACCAGCTGGGAGAACAACTCTGCCCCCACAGCCACAAAAGCCAATCAAGCCAAAGACAACTAAATTAAATCAAACAACAATCCACCTTGCTGAAGCACCCAGCTCCTACCTGTGCTTCAGGTGTTCTTGGGAGATCCCTGATCTCAAAACTCACACAAACCCACCTTTTATACCAGCTGGGAGGACAACTCCGCCCCCACAGCCACAAAAACCAATCAAGCCAAAGGCAACTAAATTAAATCAAACAACAATCTGCCTTGCTGAAGCACCCAGCTCCTACCTGTGCTTCGGGTGATCTTGGGAGATCCCTTATTGATTCTTTATATTGTTTTCTTTCTGTCTATTTAATTGACTTCTGCTCTGGTTTTTGTAATTTCTTTCTGTCTGTGGAGTTTAGGGTTCATTTGTTGTTGCCACTCAAGTGTTTTTAGGTGCAGTGTTAAAGTGTTTACTTGTGCTCTTTCTTCTTTTTTTATGTAGACACTCAGGGCTATAAATTTCTCTCTTGGGACTGCTTTTAAAAGTGTCCCATAGGTTTTGTTCTGTCACTTTCTTTTAGTTCTAGGAATGCATTTACTTATTTCTTTATTTCTTCCTTGACCTATTCATTATTCAGGAGTGCATTGTTTAGTCTCCATGTGTTCTTGTAGATGGTAGGGATTATCCTGGTGTTGATATTGAGCTTTTTTTTAAATTAATTTTATTTCTGTATGTGTATAAATGTTCTGTCTGCATGCAAGTTTGTGCACCCATGTCGTGCAATGCCGTGGAGGTCAGAAGAGGGTGTTGGATTCCCCTGGAACTGGAGTTCTCCTGGAATTGGAGTTTCAGACAGTTCTTGGCCACCATGTGGGTGCTGGGGATTGAACCCGGTTCCTCTGTAAGAGTGGTTGGCGCTCTTAACCGCTAGGCCATCTCTCCAGCCCCGATATTGAGCTTTATTGCACCATGGTCTGATAGAATGCATGAAATTATTTCCATGTTTTTGTATTGGCTGAGGATTTTTTCTGTGTTCTAGTACGTGGTCAATTTTGGAGAATTTTCCATGGGGTGCTGAGTAGAAAGTGTATTCTCTGGTGTTTGGGTCGATTATTTGGTAGATGTCTGTGAGATCCATTTGCTGTATCATATTGTTTGGTTCAGATGTCTCTCTGTTTATTCTTTGTCCAGTTGACCTGTCCAAAGTGCTCAGTGGGTTATTGAAGTCCCCTACTCTAAGTGTGCTGGGGTTAATCTGTACTTTGAGGTCCTGGAGAATTGTTCTTATAAAGTTAGGTGCACCAGAGTTTGGTGCATATATATTTATGATTGTGAAATCTTCATGGTTAATTGTTCCTTTCATAAGGATGTAATAGCCCTCTTTGTCTCTTCTGATTAGTTTTACTTTGAAGTCTATTTTGTCTCATATTAAAATAGCAGTTCCTGACGCCTTTTTGGTACCATTTGCCTGGAATATTTTTTCCATCCTTTCACCTTATGTTTTGCCTATCCTTGAGGGTGAGATGGATTTCTTGTAGACAACATATAGATAGGTTCTATCTCCTAATCCATTCTCCCAGTCTATGCCTTTTGATTGGGGAGTTTAGTCCATTAATACTTAAGGTTATAATTGAGAAGTGTGTGTTTTGTTCTTTCACCTTATTATCAATTTGTATTTTTTTGTCTAGGTTTCTACTTCTGCAGTTATGCTTTTATTAATTTCTTTTTCTAGGTGCTTGGTGATAGTTGCCCCTCTCCTCTGTCTTTTGAATTGCTTTGAGTACTCTCTGAAAGGTTGGTTTTTCTGGACATGTATTTTTCATCTTGTTTATGTCATGAAAGATTTTTCTTTCTCTTTCAACTATAATTGACATTTTTTTCTGAGTATAGTAACCTGGGTTGGCATCTATAGTCCTTTAGTACTAGGAATATTTTGGTCCACATTCTTCTTGCTTTCATATTTTGCACTAAAAAGTCAGCTGTAATTCTGATGGGTTTCCCTTATATGTAACTTGTTTTTCTCTGTGGCTTTCAGTATTTTGTCTTTGTTTTGGGCATTTAGTGTTTTAACTATGATATTGTGCAGGGAGGTTCTTTTCTGATCTTGTCTGTTTGGTGTTCTATGTGCTTTTGTATTTGTATGGGTTTGGGGAAATTTTCATCTTTTATTCTGTTGAAGATCTGATCAATACCATTCACTTGGGATTCTTCTCTTTCCTCTATCCCTATGATGCTAAGGTTTGGTTTTTTGATAGTGTCCCACATTTTCTGGTTTTTCTAATCGTGTTTTTTTTTTTAATTTTTCATAATCTTTAGTTGAGTATTCTAGTTTTTCTGTGTTATCTTCCAGGTCTGATGTTCTTTTTTTGCTTCCTCCATTCTGGTTCTTAGGTTTTTCTCATCCTTTCCTGTTGATTGGATGAGTGTTCAATTTCCTTTTTCATTTCATCCTTTATTTTCTATTTCCACTTCCTTTTGGAGGTTCTCAATATCTTTTTGTATCTCCTTGCTTCACTATTTGGTTTCATTTTTCATTTTAGCATGGGATCTTTTTAGTGTTTCCACTTCCAGAGTTTGCCATTCTGTCCCTCTATTTCTTTTTGGAGTTTGTCATTTGCTCCCTCTAGGTCCTTCCTGAGTTTTTTGTTCTCTCCTCTGAGTTCTCTGATTTGTTCTTTATATTCTTTGATGTCTTTGAATAAGTTTACAATTGTTCTTCTATGATCTATGTCCTGTGTTACCTCCAGGGAGATCTCATTGTAGGAATCTTCTATAGCGTTGGTAGAGTTTGGTATGGAATTATTCTCTGCTTTTGCCAAGTTGTTCTTTCATTGTGTTTTTGGCATGTGGGTTTGTTTTGTCGTTTGTACTCTCATGCAAATCTCAAATGTCTCTTCCTGTGTTGAGAGCTTGCTCTGCTTGCTTCCTTCAGATGCCATCATTGTTTTTCTCTTTGTTTATGGATGGTTGGCTGGTCAAGGTTTTAGGGCTTCACTTTTGGTTATATATTGGAAGGTCTAGCTCACTCTTCCCTCTTTGTTCTGAAGGGTCTCCAAAAACTGGGTAGGTAACAACCAGGTCAGTATCCTGCTGAGTGCTGTGCTCACTCTGTTCCTGCCAGCCAGTTCCTCTAGGCTGGTTGTGGGGCTTGGTGTTCCAGGACTGGAGTTGTGTCAGGTTTGCTGTTTCTTTTATTGTACCCCCTAATTACTACTGTAGTCCCACTCAGAGACTCACTCTGAAACTTGAGTGAGTTGAGTGTGGAGTGGGGTGTTGTTCCTTGGTCAGCTGGTTAACTCCATCAGTGCACCATGAATACTCTGCTGGGCTGAAGTTCCAAGCCCCTATGTGCATGCCTCCCATGTGACTTTAGACTCCCTGTGCTCCAGCTGGCCTGGCTGAAGGCCCTGAGCTCTATGCACATGTTTCCCTTCACGGCTTCAGGCCCACCTGTGCTCCAGCTGCCAGTTGACTCTGCCTGAGCAGCTGCATGTGCTGGTGAATAATCTCCCTGGCTGAAGTGCCTGGCCTCTGTGTGCATGCTCTCATGCAGCTTTAGCCCAACTGTGATCCGCCTGTGTTGGTCATCCCATTTATTCCCCTGGTGAGCCATGTAGAAACCAGGTGCAGGAATGCACAGGACATGGGCACATCATAAGGTATCCAAATACAGAGAGATATTGTTCTGTTTAAAATAGACAACAGCTCCAGAGAGAATGGACTGTTTTCCTTCTCATCCACCTGTGCCCCTTTCCTAAGCCTAGGGAACAATCTGCGGAAGAGGGGGCATGGTAGAATGTAAGGGTTGCGATTGGGGTGAATGGTGAAACTACAGCAATGTAGTCTGGACACTCATTTGATCAACTTGATTGAACATACAACCCCTCACCCCTGCTGGATGGTGGGGCTGTGGGGGTTTGGGCACAACAGCCTGTTAATTGGTTTCATATGAAGGATGCTTGTACTCATGGATCATCACTTATAGCTAAAAAATGAAAAAAAATCTGAGAGAAAGATGCAGGACAGTTATGGCAAAATGCATGATCTGGGATGGGGTGGGGGTAGGGGTTAAGGGAAAGGGAAATATGCCTGATCTGAATTGGAAAATGATGTATGAAATGTACAAAGCACCAATAAAAAAAAATAGCCTGATGGGTTTGTGTCCCCAAATGCTCTTGGGTCTGGGTCCATCTCTTGGAGTCTGGTCATCCAACAAGGCAACACATCCATAAAGAAAACTGACTCTCCATCTCCCACCACCTATCAGCTGTGCTCTTTGACCTGCCATTTTCCATCCAGAGCATCCTATTCCTCTCGTTTCTGACTGTTTCTACACTCTTTTATTGTGCTTCCAGTGTTCCATTTTTCTCCTCATCCTTCCAAAACCTCTTGCACAGTTTTATCCATTACTTCTTCATCAACCCCTGTAGGAAGTGTCTCAGTGGCAACAGACACTCCAGCTGGGTATGTAGAAGACACTATAGGATTCTCCTGGGTAGGATGAATGCAGAAATCTCCCATCATGAAACAGCCCCAGAGTGACAGTCAGTACCAGCCTCAGCTTTGATCAGATGTATTTGCTTGGAGAGCCAAATTCCCCCTATCATCTAGGGAATCTCAAGTGTTCTGACAAGAGCCATCAGTCCTAATATTAAGACTGTTTAGATAGCAATCTGTCTCATGATGATAGAAGCAGGGCCTGTTAAACACACACTGACTGCAATTTTGAGGGAGGCCTGTAGTCACCAACCCGATGTGAGATTCCCCAAGTCTCTGGTCCAGGACACCCCTCTGTTGAGATGAATTCCTTCTTTAGAAAAATGCTGGGAGCACTGCAGGAAAGGTCTGGATTTCTCTTGTCACTGCACCTGATACAGACGAAATTGAATGTTCCATTCATGAGAAGTTACTTTTTGTGTTCTGTACACTATGTCTCTAAAATTTAAAATCATTAAGTGTCAATATGGCCACAAAGAACGACCTTCTTTCAATCATTCAGGTCTGAGGATATCTCCCTAGCTCAACAAAATGTTCATGGAGTCAATCATCATAAATAAATGAATCATCATAAATAAATAAATGATCTAATGAATGTTTAATTTCCACCTGCGTTAAATATCTATTTAACAGAATGATTCCTCTAAAAATGTCATAGAATGTGTCAGAACTGTCTTTTATTCTAAAAAGCTCAAAACCATTTATTAATTAGAAATGTTTTCATTACTTTTTTTCCAAATGTATGTGAGCAAGTGCTATTATTCTTAAAGTATTGTTCTTAATAAAATAATGTATAACTCTCCATCCTTATTCTTCTCATAGGTGTTCTTTTGCATTGTTTGACCTGGCATGGTTCCACAAGGTACATTCTAGCCTCCTGTTCCTGCTTCTGGAAGCAAGGCAATTTAGAGAGCCAGTTCCATAGCCCTTGCTTTTCATTGGCTACTCTGGACTCCTGAAAGGGGCTTGGGCCTGGTGAAGCATTTCTATCCCCAGGGTTTGCTTTACACCAACTTCTTCATTTGATAGCTCCTCAATCATAGGAACAGCTTAATCATTTTCATGTGAAGTAGTTCACATCTCCAGTGAACTGGTGCTTAAGCTTCAAGCCTCCCAGAAGCTCCCTGGCCCAGCATTTAGCTTTATATTGTGTTTCCTTAGGAACCCTGGCTCCACACTTGACTTTGTCTTTAAGCAGTCTACCCACCATCATAGCAAGTTGCCCCACTACCATACAGTACATGGGGAAAGATGGCCACATGGAGATTAACCACAGAAATCCTCCCTCACATGGTTTAGCCTTAGTTTGTCTCACACCCTTTGAAGCTTCCTTGGAACCATTGCCAGACTCGTCTTTGTTTCTGTTGGTCCCTGTTTAGATATCAAGTGTGTTGTGTTGCGTATCTTTTACAGGGGAGAGGTAAAGAAACGTCTACTCACCTGGCAAGAACCAATGACAAAGCAAAGTCACAATTCTTTGAAAGTCCATTCAGGAGAATCAATTAGTTTATTGTGATCCCTTACATGACTATGGGTGAGTGATTCCTTACAGGAAACTGGGTGACAAAAAAGACTGCTGCAGTCCCCCCCCCCCCCGTGGATGGAAACTCGTGAAAGCTGCAACCTTGGGTCTTAGTTCTATCACTTAAGGCAGCTCAGCAGGCCAGGTAGAAGTGTATCTTCTAGGAAACTCCATTGGTAAGAGGGTCTCACAAGCTTCCTTTCTTATTCAGAAGGGAATGTTTCAATTGGGAAGAACACAATACAGAACAGCAGTTTAGAGTTCCTTGCTGCTAAACTGAGTTTCTAGTCTTCTGGCTAAAGAGAGTGCCACAGAAGAGGTTGTTGGTAACTGTGCTGGATAGCTTTAGTGTCAACTTGACACACCTGGGTTGAGGGAGCTTCAATTGGGGAATTTGCTCCATTGGATTGGCCTGTGGCCACATCTGTGGTGTATTGTCTTGATTGTTGAACAGTGACAGTATAAGAAGGCAGGCTGGGCATGAGCCGGAGAGCAAGCCAGGAGCAAGCCAGTGACCAGCATTCCTCCATGGCTTGTGCTTCAGCTCCTGCCTTCAGGTTCCTGCCCTGAGTTCCTGCCTTGGGCTCCCTAAGTGATTTGGGAGATGTAAGCTAAATAAACCCTTTCCTCCCCAAGTTGGTGTTGGTCAGAGTGTTTTGTCACAACAATGGAAAGATAAACTAGGACAGAAATTGGTACCAGACGAGTGGGGTATTGCTGTGACAGACCTGACCTTGGTGTTTTGGGGAAGGATTGTGGAGGCGTTTGGAACTTTGGGCTGGGAAGATCATTGAATGCCTAAAGATTGTTGCTGTGGAGCTTGGAGCAGTTTTGCTGAAGGAGTTGTAGAAGATGGAGGCCTGGCTTGTGAAGTTTCTAGTTTCAAAGGAGAGCAGAGATCATCAGGACTGTGTAATCTGTGGGTTCTGGTCAGCTGGGGCTGTGGAGAATCAGCTGTAAGTAACAAGAGACCAGAACCTGAAGTGAAACTTTTGTGGTACTGGGGCAATTGATGCTGGTTAGCTGGGGCTGAAAAATCAGCTGTAAGTAACAAGAGACCAGCATCACTGAGGTGAAATCTTCTGGGGAGAATATCTTCAAGGTCAGCACACAGAAGCTGTGACCCAGAAAGGGCCTGAGCCTCCATCTCGAGCCAGAAGCCGGACTTGGTAACGTGTAAGAGTCTCCTATATGGTTCCGGTGTTGAAATTTGAGGGGGTCACAGAGAGCAGCCGAGGCTTGGCACTGTGAGAGGTCAGGAAAGACCATTGGTGGAAGTGCACCTCGGTTGCTGTGAAGACCCCAGGATTGCAGGGGTCATGGAGAGAAGCTGAGGCTTTGCACCAGGAGAGGTCAGAAGAGACCATTGGTGAAGGTGCTGCCTCAGTTTCAGTAGCGACCCCAGCTTTTTGGAGATGCCGGTACCCTGGGACGACCACCAAGAGCAGCGGTAGGTGTAGAATGGAGTCGGCCTGGGCCTGCGAGATGAGTGTGCCACGGACGGCAGAGTCGGAGAGGGGGAGCTGCCGAGACCCTTTGGAGCCCAGAAGATCGTGAGTGAATCCCAGGTGTCCAGCCTTGAGCTACTTGCTGGACTTAGGTTTTGTTTGAGAGTGCCTGATTCTTCCCTTTGAAATAAGACAGTACTTGTTTTGGATTTTACAGCAGCCCACAGTTAAGAGACTTTTAACGGACTGTGAACTTTTAAGTGTTTGGACATTTTAAGGACTGTGAGGCTTTTGAGGTTGTACTGTCTTAGGTTGTGATTCATGTTAACATCATATTTTGGGGATAAGAACTGGAAAGGTGGTGGTTTAATAGTGATGTGTTTTGTGTGTCAAGTTGACAAGGGGTCAATTGTGCTGGATAGCTTTAGTGTCAACTTGACACACCTGGGTTGAGGGAGCTTCAATTGGGGAATTTGCTCCATTGGATTGGCCTGTGGCCACATCTGTGGTGTATTGTCTTGATTGTTGAGCAGTGACAGTATAAGAAGGCAGGCTGGGCATGAGCCGGAGAGCAAGCCAGGAGCAAGCCAGTGACCAGCATTCCTCCATGGCTTGTGCTTCAGCTCCTGCCTTCAGGTTCCTGCCCTGAGTTCCTGCCTTGGGCTCCCTAAGTGATTTGGGAGATGTAAGCTAAATAAACCCTTTCCTCCCCAAGTTGGTGTTGGTCAGAGTGTTTTGTCACAGCAATGGAAAGATAAACTAGGACAGTAACTGATGACTTCTAGAAAGGGAAGACATAGTGTCTTACATGGATGGGACTCTTGAGGGGCTCAGTTCATGGAGATACATTGAAGGACACTGGGAACATGAATAGGCATATATAAATATATATTACTCATACATATGAGTATATTAAATTTTGAGGGAAGCAGTTGGGGGAAGTGTGGAGTTTGGGGGAAATATAATTACCATCAAACTATGTTGTATAAAAATTGCAAAGAATCAATTTAAAAGTGTTAATAAATAGGGCTGCTCTTGCAGAGGACCTGGGTTCGACTCCCAGCACCCACATGGTGGCTGAGAACCATCTTTGACTCCAGTTCCAGGAGAATCCGATGCCCTCTTCTGACCTCTGTGGCATTGCACGACATGGGTGCACAAACCTGCATTCAGTCAGAACATTCATACACATAAAAAAATTCTTAAAAAATTGGGCCTTTTATTTTAAAAAAGTGTTAATAAATAAACATAACAAAAAATAAACAACAATTACTAATGAGAACCAGGACCCATAGTGATTGGTATGGGCAGTAGCTGAGAGGTAGGAATTGCCATACCATGTTTTGAGAATCATCTCTTTAAGAACAAAACTCAGGGGTTGGAGAGATGGCTCAGCAGTTAAGAGCACTGACTGCTCTTGCAGAGGACCCGGGTTCAATTCCTGGTGCCCACATGTGGTTAAGAACCATCTTTAAACTGGACATGGTGGTGCACACCTTTAGTCCTAGCACTTGGGAGGCAGAGGCAGGTGGATCTCTGTGAGTTCAAGGCCAGCCTTGTCTACAGAGTGAGTTCCAGGCCACCAGCTGCAGGATGTAGGGAGATGCTTCTGTCTCAAAAAAACAAAAAAAAACCCAAAAAACCATAACTCAAAAATGTGACATTTACTTCCTAACAAAATGAAGTACAGGAAACCACAGGCCTTGTTGCCATTTCGATAAACCTTCCTGACCCAGCAGGCTTTGTTCCAGTTCTTGCAGTTACCTTTCCAGGCAGAGATGTGTCGTGTTGACTGCTAACTCAGGAGTCCCTTCTCTCTGCCACAGACCTGTTTCCCACCTCCACGAAGAAGACTGGACAGAAGGTAAGACAGTTTTTACAAACTCATTCCAGAAGTTTTCTATTTTCATAGTCCATGAGTATGTTATTTCATCTTGAAGTAGAGAATTTGATGAGCCTCAGGTTTTCCTGAGGAAACAGGAGACACAATTATCCTCCTTGGCAACTTTAGTGGTTGACAATGTAGAATATGACTGTGAACCTAGACAGTTCTTACCTCTTGCACTTTCTCTCTATCCTCTCATCCCAGCTATTCAAATTGGCTGCTATTGTGAAAAATCTGCCACTTTCCTGAATTTAGAAAATTATGTTAAGTATAAGCATCATTTCTGAAACCAGTTTTCTGTTAATAATTGTCACTTGTTTCTTCACTTGGAAAGTTTCCATTCCTTTGTGCATTTTTCAGTCTCAGTAGGAAACAGACTTGAGAAGATTACAATTAAGGAACTATTTACCAATGTGCTTCTGTTTAGGGAAATTTACATGAAATGTTCCACCCTACCTAACCCAAGAAAAGAACCTGCAATTTTTATCTTTCTCACCGCTAGCGAAGTAGACGTTGTCAGAACTCAGACCTGGGTGTTTCTCTGGCTGTACCTGTAGCTGTGTTCTTTCCTCCATGCTGAACATTCATTTTTCATTAACTGACTTTGTTGAGAACCTCATTCATGCATGCGCTGCCTTCTGCCTCCTCTCCCCACTCAGTGTTATTTTCCTCCCTTCTCTGTCAATCTCCCTTTCCTTCACTACATTATTTTCAGATTAAGACTGAGAGTAGTAATTTTATAGATATAAATGTAAACATTTAAATATTAGATTGCTGCCATGTCAATTTCATTAAACAACAGTATTCAGTTCCCTTTGTGATATCTATGGCTTCTCACATTATGTGTACTTGATCAGATTTCCAGTACCAACCATGGATTCCTTCTTATGGAGTGGGTCTCAGATCCAATCAGGAAACACTGTTTACTCCATAACCATATACCAATATTTCAAAAATGTGCAGGTCTTGCCTGGAAGATTGGTTGCACACAAAGATGGCTGATATCATCCATGCCTTTTCTCTCCTAATAGCTTTCACAGCACCTTGTATGTAGGATTATGAAAGATAAACAAGAGGGAGGATGCCTCCAACTTGTTTCCTTCCAACTTGCTTGCACTGTTGTGCACATGTAAGGTATGTGGTGTTTAGCACACTGGATGGTCTTTATCATCCAGTTCTAGAAGTCAACCAATAGGGATATCAAGAGACTATGTTCCTGTTGGTCTCTGGGCTCTCTAAGTGGAAACTCCTAAGGACTCACCACGTTTAGAACTAGATTCTGTTATTTAATCACTCATGGATTCTGGAAGTAGCTTTTGTCATGCTGTGAGTAGAGCAGCATTGAACATGGGTGAGCAAGCCTAGCCCTATAAGGATATAAAGTTCTTTAGGTATAGGCCCAGGAGTGGTACAGTTAAGTGGTGTGGTAGGTATTCTGAGGAATTTCTACAGGGATTTCCATAGTGATGCACTAGTTTTCATCCCACCAAAAGCAAGTAAAGGTTCCTCTTTTCCTGGCAAAGAGTCTGACTGGAGTTTGCCCACAGCCCACATGTTTGCCTGAGGCTAAGTTGAAATGCAATAGACTAATGTCTTTGGCAGAGGATATTTTGGGACAGCCTAATGTACAAATGTGGAGTGGCTAATTAATAGTTATACAGATCTACAGTGAAAAAGAGCAAATGAGGCAGAAAGAAATGGAGAATGTACAGTTTCATTAAACAACAATAATACTGTTGTTTAATGAAATTGACATGGCAGCAATCTAATATTTAAATGTTTACATTTATATCTATAAAATTACTACTCTCAGTCTTAATCTGAAAATAATGTAGTGAAGGAAAGGGAGATTGACAGAGAAGGGAGGAAGATAACACTGAGTGGGGAGAGGAGGCAGAAGGCAGCGCATGCATGAATGAGGTTCTCAACAAAGTCAGTTAATGAAAAATGAATGTTCAGCATGGAGGAAAGAACACAGCTACAGGTACAGCCAGAGAAACACCCAGGTCTGAGTTCTGACTGTACAATCTGACAAGTGCAGTAGGAAGATCAATGTTGGAGCCAAGGCACTGCCTGAAGGAGAAGATCCCTTTGATAAAGAGATTAAAGTGATCAAAGAGAGGACTAGAGATTTATAAGTAAACAGTAGAAAGAGTACCTTCAGGACAAGACCACACCCAGCTAAACCTCCAACTTTTGAATGGAAAATAATGAAGGTTTTCTACTCTAAGAAATCCAGGGCAACCCCCCCCCCCGTGAATGTTGTTGAAGTAGGCCAGGGCCCATCCCAAACTCCCAGCCAAATATGTCAGTTACATTCACGTGGTGCTGGCTTTAGAGGCATGAAAGATGCAGGAGTGAAGGGGTCATCAGTTCTTCCTCTATGGTTTCACCATCACCAAGGCCAGGCAGAGTGCAGCAGGGGCATCTCTGCTTAAAGGAGGGCCTGATAGGTCATTGGTAAGGCTGTGAAGATGAAGTCTGGTCAGTAGCTGAAACCCCAAGAAGACATTCGAGATGCTAGAGCTGTGAGGTATTTGCCAAAGAGAGCTGCATACAGGGAGTGGTAAAAGCCTAAGAAAGAAAAAAGCATGTTACAGGCAAAGCTGGAAGCGCTGAGCCACCTAAGCCCTTTAGAAGTAAAGTCCCAGAAGTCGCACATGGAGCTACTGGGCTTGGTGTTTGCCATGCTGGTTTTCGGTCTTGTTTTGGTCCTATAGTTCTTCACTATGCCTCTATTCCTCCTGTTAGGAATGGGAATGTGTATTCGGTTCCACTGTATGTTGGGAGTATGTAATTTGTCTTTTGCTTTTACAGGAGCTTACAGTTAAGACATTGGCCTGAGTCTCATAAGAGACTTTGGACTGTAGACTTTTGAATAGCATTGAGACTGGTAAAGACTATGGGGTCTTTTAAGGTTGGACTAAATGCATTTTGCATTTTATATGTTCATGAGCCTATGGAGGCCAGGGAGTGGAATGTGGTGGTTTGAATGAGAATCTTTTCCATAGGCTTCAAGTATTCAGACATTCCCCCCTCCAGGTGGTGGTGCTGTTTTGAGATGTCTTAGAATGTGTGGCCACGGTAGAGGAAGCACACAACTGGGGGTGGGCTTAGAGAGTTCAACAAGCCTTGCCAGTCTCCAGTGGCTCTCTCTGCTTCCTGTGCCTGCTTGAAGATGTGAACCTCGGCTTTCTGCTCCAGCTCCTGCCATCAGGCTTCCCTGCCATGATGGAATCCAATTTCCCTGCAACTGTCAACCATGAGCTTGAATAAACTCTTCATTGCATAAGTTCCCTTGGTCATGGTGGTTCTATCAGGGCAACAGAAAAGTGACCAATATGGGGTGTTATGGCTGGCTGGGCAGTTTGAGAGAATCCTGATAAGACTGGAGTTGGGCTGGTTGTGTGGGCTGGATTTGAAAAGAAAGCAAAAAATATACACTCTTAAGAAAAGAACACTGGGGTTGATCCAGTCCCAGAAAGATAAACATTGCAGGTATTCTTTCATATGTGGATGTTAACTTAGAAACTTTAGCTATGTATGTTTCATTTTGAATACCCCTATAGGTTAGGAAACTAGTAATGGGTCATGGGGGAATGGAGAAGGTCAAAAGTGGGGACACAGTATACAGTGAAATAAAGGGACAAACAGGAAAGCTGGAAAGCTGGAAAAATGGTTAAGATCACTGCCTAATTCAGGGAGAGGAGCTGTGTGTGATTTGAGCACCCACATGGTGGCTAACAACTGTCTGTCTCAGTTCCAGGGAATCCAGTGCCCTCTACTGGACTTGGTGAGCATTGCATGTCTACAGGTTTGTTAGGGCACTAACAAACACTTTTACACATAAAAGAAAAAGAAACAAATAAAAATTTAAAAAAAGCATGACATCAGGAATAGTGGAACAGGAAGTATTAAATGAGGCAGAGGGTGGGTAGGAGGGTGGAGGGAGTATGGGGAGGGATAATGATACTGAAGTCCTTTTGTAAAACCATTTCTAAACCTACTACTGCAGAAGCTCTATAAAACAGATGCATATACATACGCAAAAATAGTTGAAATGACTTACTCCACAACAGTTGGACAATACGCCAACTAGACACCACATTCTACCAAATAAAAACTCCAGTAACCAGGAATAGGATGCATCTTTGAGTTGTTGACCAGTGGGATCCCATAAACGCTAAACATCATAGACTATTGCTGTTACTCTTGGATACCATCCAGAACTAGACAGTAAAACTCTATTTCTGAAAACCGTACATGCTTGGGTCACAGAGCATAGAGAAATCAATCAGGTATTGACCTGGAAGCTCCATCTCTACTGGGCAGCTTTCACAGTGCTGGAAGGTGCTAGCAGAGGAGAAAAGTAATCATCAGCCTAACCCAGCTGTGAACCCTGTGAGCTACAATAACATCTGGCCTAGCAATATGTGCCAGGTGTGGATAAAAGTGTTATGATAGTGGAAGCAGCAGTACCCTGCCTAGGTTTAAAGGCCATTCCATGGAAACGAACCCCAGTACCTGGCCCACTTATCAGGGCCAAGAACCAGTGGCTCAATAGGTCTTGGGCCTTAGGGGAGAACCTCCTCCTACTATTCTACTAAATTGTCGTAATATTAGAATGACTCATAATGACTTGTTGCTATACCCATGGATTAATGTCTCTCTCAACCCTCAACAGAGAAGCATCTTCTTGCAGTAAAGCAAATTATCATAGAGAGCCCTAACTGATCAAAGTCTAGAACAAAAGACATGCAGAGTGCTCTGCCCTACATGGAATATAAGAACTTCAAGGAAAAAGGAGTGGAAGGATTGTAAGAGCCAGAGTGCCGAACTCTTCATGAACATATGTATTCTTCATTAAAGTCTTCCATCAATAAATGTTAAAATAGAATGCCTCCTCAAAGATTCTTACTAAAATGCTTTTAAAGTAAGCAAAGTGTCCATAAATCACCTGTGTGATGTGATAGGTGAACTTCTATTATACAGCACATAAAATAACATTGTTTCTCTGGAGGTGCTTCATTCATACACTATTGAGTATTTGGTCCCTTTGGGACATTTTACAGCAAGTACAGTTGTAGCTGGCTATCCTGACACAAGACTCTTGGGGGCGGGGGTAGGAGGGTGCAGGGTCAACTACACAGACCCCAGGAGCAAGGTGAAAGGCAAAAGCAGGCTCATTTATTACAGGAATCAGGCAGACTTTCATACCCCTTCCCTGCATCTTATTGGTCCCTAGCAGGTGGCAGTTAGTGTGCCAGTTGGCTGGCAGTTGGCATATCTTTTCTCCCATAGGTTCAGTCTGAGGCTGCATCATCTGTTGCCAGGCTGCTAGGCAGATTTCAAGTTGGCTCCATGGGAAATTACAATTGAGCATGCTCAGTGTATGTTGAGCAGCAGGGCTTACTTCTCCTACATTCTCTCTCTCTCTCTCTCTCTCTCTCTCTCTCTCTCTCTCTCTCTCCCTCTCACTTTCTCTCTGTTTCACACATATACAAATTTGCTCTTTATTTTTCAAATGCATTAGAAATTCAGCCCAGCCCACATTCTGACCATTCACAGTGGCTGAGGCCATTCCCAATGATCATAACAACCATGTACTGTCCATTCCTGAGTTGTGGAGCCAACAATGAACATCATTAACCATCTCTGCAAGGATAAGAAATCTTTTTTTTTTAAATAAGAAATTCTTAACCACTCTCGAGCTTTCCACTGAAGGAACTATGAACAATGACATGTTCTGATGCTAAATTTATTTGAATATGTTTGCACAATATTTATTTTGAATTTTCAACTGCCCTTGGGATTCTGACTCATTTATTCATTTATTAAATCCTGATTTTTTGATTTCACACTGCCTCTTATAGAGAGATGGCCACTCATGACTTAACGAAGAGCAGTACAATGCTGGACTTTTTCAAAGGCTTCTCTGGCATCTACTTTCAAAATCTGAAATTGAGACGCAGGCATTCCATCTGGGTGGACTGGCTATTCTCACACTGGTCTCAGCTGGTAGTGCCATTCCCTTCATGTCCTCTTTCATGATTGCGGTGTTTTCCCATTGGATAGCCCCTTCTTGTGAGTCAGCGCAGCCATTAGTCCATGTTTCTGCACCTTAGAAGATAGCCTGAGGCAGAAAGAAACTTCTGTTCAGAGTTCTGACTCCTTCCCTCATAGCCTAAAATGCTGAGTGGCTGTTCTGGGCACACTGGGACCTCCAACATGGTAGAGGATACATTTCCAGACATGCCAAATGAGCACAGACTGAATTTAAAGAAGTTTCTAGAACTTCTTGGGGTTGGTAAATGACTTAATTTCTTCAAGTCCGCTATCCCCATCCTTTGTAAACCAGGGTCAGCAATTCCCAGGGTGGTACTAGGAATCAGAGATTGCATAGCATATGCTCATGTCTTATTTCTCTTTTCAGGAGCACTAGCGGAAAGTTCCCAAGCATGACTTCAACCATCTCAGCCTGGGGAACTGAAATCACAACAGTGATTGAAAGTGGCTACACTCCAACTACACCCTGTGACATTTTAAACAGTACCCTGAGTTTTCTTGTCCTGGTTATTGCCCTGGTTGGCCTGGCAGGAAATGGCATCGTGCTGTGGCTTCTGGGCTTCCACATGCGCAGGAATGCCTTCACTGTCTATGTCCTCAACCTGGCTGGGGCTGACTTCCTCTTCCTCTGCTTCCACACTGTATATTCCCTAAAGGGTATCATTGACATCTTCCACCCTGTCTCCAAGGATAAGCACATCCCTGACTTAATCCTCACCATGTTCACCTTCACTTACCTTACGAGCCTGAGCATGCTCAGTGCCATCAGTGCTGAGCGCTGCCTGTCTGTCCTGTGGCCCATCTGGTACCGCTGCCGACGCCCGAGACACACTTCAGCTGTCATGTGCACCCTGCTCTGGGCCTTGTGTCTGTTGTTCAGCCTCCTGGAAGGGAAGGGCTGTGGCTTCCTCTTCAACAGATTTGATGATGTTTGGTGTCGGATATTTGATTTCATCACTACTCCTTGGCTGGTTGTTTTGTTTGTGGTTCTCTCTGGGTTCAGCCTGGTCTTATTGGTTAGAATCTTCTTAAGCTCATGGAGGATGCACGTGACCAAGTTGTATGTGACCATTTCCCTTTCAGTGCTGGTCTACCTGCTCTTCGGCCTGCCCTTTGGGATTGAATGGTTTATTTTAACATGGCTTGAGAGTTTTCATTTTGCATTCCCATGTAAATTTTATGAGATGACAGTATTCCTCTCCTCTATTAACAGCTGTGCCAACCCCATAATTTACTTTTTTGTTGGTTCCTTTAGGCGTCACAGGCTCCAACGTCGTCGTCCTTACACTCTCAAGCTCATTTTGCAGAGAGCCATGCAGGACATTCCTGAGGAAGAAGAAGGGGGAGATGGCAGTTCTTAGGAAAGCTTGGAGAAGTGGAAACAGTCTGCTGCAGCAGCTGAGAGCTGCTTTGCTGGGACAGAATTGCAAAGTTTACAGTTAACTTTTCCCTTTCAGTGTGGGCTCTATTCATAAATTGGCCCTGCTGGTTCCTGATGTTAAATCAGTTGGGACATCAATCATTTTTGAAGAACTTACGTGATTCAGATTTTGTTAAACAAATCCTGCAGTTTCCAGAACTCCTTTACTCAGGGCTATACCCTGTGATATCACCCTTTGCACAAGTTACTCTGGGGGTTCAGGATGTGTATGGTAGTTGATAAATTCCTCCTAGAAGGCTAAAGCAAGCATATGAAAAGACTTAATTTCTTTGGTCCCTGCTCTAGTATCCCTTCCATTGCTGTGACAAAACATTCTGACCAAAACTAACTTGTGAAGGAAAGAGTTTATCTAGCTTACATCTTCCAGTTCATCACTAAGGGAGCCTAAGGAAGGAACTCAGGGCAGGAAGCTAGAGGCAGGAGCTGGAGCGCAGGCCATGGAAGAACATTGCTTACTGGCCTGCTCCCTAGGCCTATGCTCAGCCTGCTTTCTTAGACAATATTGAACCACCTGCCCAGCGGTGGCACCACCCACATAACTCAATAATCAAGAAAATGCCCTACAGACATGGCCAATTTACAACTAAAATATCTAACACAGTCACTATACCTAATACTGTTAAAAAATGTTATACTGCATACAAAATTTTCACATTTAAAAAACTTACAGTCTGCTGCATCAAGAGAATTAAATAGGTAGGTAAACATTATAATCCCAGTCTCCACTGACTTCTCCAGGCTTTAGACTATCTCCATCTAAATGTTCTTAAATAAATTACTTATTATACAAAGTGTATTATAAAAACAATCTATGCTAATCTCTAGTCACTTGGAGTCGTCACCTGCAAGTTGATTGTTTCCATCTTTCTCAACATTGGAAAGAATCAAGTCACAATTGAGAGTCAGATGCACCAATACCCATATGTACTTAAGAAGTCTGAGGTAGCCTGTCCTCCAGTGATTTCCTATAATACTTTGGTTGGCAGTCCAAGTATGTCTTCCTTCTTTCCCTTCTGTGTGCCTTGATTCTTCCTCTCTGGGGGCCGTCTATTTCCTCATGGCAACCTGCCTAAGTTCACTAGACTAAGCTCCCTTGGAATTGGTCCTCTCTCATACTTACATCATTCCAAGCAACTCATAGCATTTATTACTTGAATGGCATATATTTAGTTACATTTTCATAGAAAAATACTTCAACTTTAAATGCTGCAGTATTTGATAATTGCAAGTGAAGTACAATTAAAGGAGTCTGATGTACACAGATCAAAGGAAACACTTCAACAAGTTTGCTTAGGTGAATATAGGTACATGATTCCAAGCCCAAAGAAGACATGAAAGTCTTTGTACCAATATGAGTGCCTAGTGCACCTCCTGGTGACTTCTTTCTCAGAGATTAATTCTGTTCCCATTTTAGAAAATATTTAGAGTATAAATTGAAGGTGTGTAACAAGATGTTGTATGATATGTATGTCACACAATTAATTTTATTTCATTTTATTATTTTTTCTCAATATTTTTTATTTGATTTTTAAACAATAAGTAATAAATACTGAATACAAGCATCCTTCATGTAAAACCAATTTGCAAGCAGCTATGCCCAAACCCACACAGCCCAAGGCTCCCACCATCCAGCTGGAGGGGCTTGTATGTACAAGCATGTTGATCAAATAAAAGTCCAGTCTATATTGCTGTAGTTTCACCATTCACTCCAATTGCAGCCCTTACATTCTACCACACCCCCTCTTCTGCAGATTGTTCCCTAGGCTTAGAAAAGGGGCACAAGTGGGCAAGAAGCAAAACAGTCTACTTTCTCTGGAGATGTCGTTTTGGACTCTGATCAGTTCAGGCTGTTTCCTTTCATGGGTTGACAGTTTATCCAGGGATAACCTTTCAATCCTACTAATGAAGCACAAGCAATTAGATATGCCTGCATTTAAAGAGTACTAATTATTATGGTAGTTTACATTGGTATAGACACAGATGTTTGGGTGGTATGCTAATCCATGAACTATATTTTTTCTGTAAAAGATGACAGGATCTTACTGTGGCTTATAACATCTCCTAACCACTAGAGGATGTAAGCTTGTGGCATCAGCCATGAATTATTCCTCCAAGGAGAGAGCTAATAGCCAATTATTTTGGGGATATACAGACTGCACATATACACTGCTGCACAGTATTTCCAGGCAGGTGAGGTGTAGCTGATGCTGACGGAGGAGTCTTGCTTGACTCAAGGCGACCAATATTTGCTTTATTGGTTTAGTGGCCTTTGGTAACACTCTCTGGCATTCCAGAGACCAACTGTACACTTGCAAGTGTGGTCTCAATACATCTTTCCCATGCTTACACCAGGTCTTTGCCAGCAGGGCCTTACCACCTCTCTTTTTGCAGGTAATCCAGTTTACAGGCAAGAAGCCTTTACCTTTTGGGGGGCTTGGGTCCCCTGGCCAACATCTCCTTGGCAGAATAATCCATTGCTGATATTAGAGCGCTCCTGTGTTAATATATTTGGCTTAATTGCACAGCGTAAAAAGACTTTAGTATTACATTTGGCTCTGAATAGAGAATAATCCTTTTCACAGTTCCTATGTCTATTAGTCAATTAAATAAAGTGGTTATACCAGTTTTATAAGGGATTACCTGTATAACAGTCAGCTCTAATTTACAGTTGGGGAATGACTTCATTACCATCATGTTTTTCTTTGTTCTGTGAAAAAGAGGTTAGAAAGTCTCAAATATTAAAACTTGGTGGCACCTGGAAGGTGAAGTTCATTAGGACTCATTATAAACAGTTGTTACAAATAGGATCCACAGAGATGTTTGATGCCTGTAGCAGTCTGAGGATTTTTTTTTTCCCTTTTAATGTTTAGACGGGCCAACTTCTCTGCTGGTATTTCTTGGTACATTCTGCACAATGCAAAGCTGTATCTTTTCTTTCTCAGTCATTAAGTTGGTGACATTCTGACCTGTGGGAACATGCAAATCTTTTCCCATAGTTAGTTTTAAGATTTAAATTGAAATATTTGACAAAAAGTTTTAATATATAAATGTATCCCCCCTTTTTATTTTAGGTTATTTTTTGACCCATGAATCTCAAAAAGGCAGTTGTATTACACATACCTGTAGGCAGGAATCAAGGTGTAAATTTCATTAAATTTACCCAAGCCGTTTTGGGTGACTGTATGTTGTTAATTTGGGAAGTGAACTTAATTCCTTAAGTTAAATTATCCTACAGGTAAAAGAAAGTGTTACAAGATGATACTGTACAAACACAAAAATTATAGAGAACATTTGTATACATTAATTCCAAAGTTGTTGTTACACAAATTTTAAGTAAAACAAATGTGGACAATTAATATTTCTGATTAGTCACGATGAATTTTATAGTTGAATAGTCTAAACGTCCATCATCTCATGCAAATATCCATTTTTATCCATATGGGAACAGCCATTGACTCATAAATCTCCTCACAACAGTGCAATAATATTTCTTATAGATATCATGTTTTACAATAATTTTATTTCATCCTATTTTTCTCCCCCATTTCTCAGTTTTCTCTCCCTTAACACAAAGGTTTGGTAATGAGTATCTTGTTGTTTGTTTCTGTATATATTTACTCTGTAAGATATATTTCACATGAAAATGAGGTTATGTGATATGTTTCTTCCTACATTTATCTTATTTCATTTATTATAATGAGATTTAGGCAATGTAATGATGATCTTTTAAATAGTTGATTAGTTACCTTGAATACTGATTAATGGTTTTAGTAGTTGACTGCCTGAATTGTAATCCATTCCTCCATTGGTTGATACTTGGCTTGGTAGCAAAACTTGAATATTGTGAATAATGCTTCAATAAACATGTAAAACTGTATTAATGGTAGAATGACATTTAGTCAGCCATCATTTTATTTTAATCGGATACGCCTTTGTTTAAAGTGGCATCTGATATCAAAGTAAAGCTGGATCATTTTTAGTTAAATGCCCTTACGTTGCAATGTATTGATTGCATTGTTAAACCTTGTATATTTAGGTGCATATTTATATTGGTAGATTGATGGTTAACAAATATGAAACTGTCTTCTTTTTGGTATCCTTCATTCATTTACTTTTGTAGTGCTGGCTATTGAGCACAGGTCCTTGCTCATGGTGGGACATCATTCTCTTACTGAGCTACACTCTCAGGCCTCACCTCTTTGTTATTTTGCATTTCAGTCTGTTTTGTTCTCTGGTTTAACTGAATATTTTACATAATTACATGCACTTTACTAACTTGGTATAGTCATTATATATCATTACATGTTCATTAACGCATGAATGAAATTTCTTAGTGGATAGAGGCATTTACCTATGGGAGATCAATGATAAAATCCTAGAAGGTAGGATGGGCCCCAATTACCAGGAGATGTCCTTTGACTTCCACACATGCATCAAGCATTTCCATCCCTCAAACTCACACACAGACACATGCACACGCAAAATAGTAACTAAATTAATAGAAATTTAAACATTAATTTATTCATTATTCTGAGTTTATGATTTGGGTTTAATATAATATGTTTTTGAGACAGGGTCTCTCTGTACCCACAGATGATCTGAAACTCACTATGTACACCAGGGTGGCAGGTCTCAGAGAGATCTGCTTGCATCTGCGTCCCAAGTGCTGGGATTAAAGGTGTGAGACACCATGCCCAGTTTTAATGTAATGTTATTCAGAATTAGAACAGTATTCTTGGATGATTGAGATCCTTGCAAGATTATCTCCCCAAAGCCTCATAGTATTGTATGTATTTTCATACAGTAGCTAAGGAAACAGATAAAAGCCCATACATCCAGATTGTAGTATGGTTACAATATAAGGCACATTGAAGAAGACAGACAGGAGAATTGTCTGTATCATCCTCTCCAAACTCTGAGTAGCTTAGTATGTACAGAGATACCTTCAGCTTGGGGGAAAAATGGGGATTATGTTGTGCCTTGATTTGAAACACAGTATCAGGCTTACCATATGAAATCAAGTGTTGGGCAAAGTCCCCTGGGCAAAGTCTGCCTGTAAGTCTATATCTATAGACCAAGCCACTGGAACTGCATTAGATAAAACAATATGTTATAATTCAATGCCATCCCCTAACCTTGGATGGCATAGTGAGGGGGATGCAAGTCTTTTCCTATTGTGAAGTTCCATAAAACAACATAGAAATTTGTCCTCGAGAGTGGTGCCAAGTCTCCACCATGGGATCTAGCACTGGTTGAAACCAGAAGTTCTGAACAGAAGTACAGAGGTTAGAACTGTGTGCTGAGTTGGTAGACCTGCCTCAGCATCAAATGGAGACATATGCCCTCATTGGACAGACTTCATTCTCTGCCTACATCACTGCCAATCTTAATGTGAGAACCTACCCCTTACTCAGAGTGTTTAGATTGTTGTCATGAGACTCAAGTGGATACCAGCTTAGTATTAACATTGCTGGGAAATGGACAGTCTCTACATCTACTCTTCCCAACATTGGTTAGCAAACTTCTGACCAAGCCAACACAGATGGAGCTCTAGAACTGCTTTGGATCAGGCAGAGAACTCTGCTCAGTGATACAGATCCAGGTTTTCATCCACACCACCACTATCACTTTATAGTTGTTGGGATGTTCCCAAGCGTGTGAAGATTCTCAAAGCTGTAAGACTCAGGTGCAACCCAGCATAATAACATCACCCAGGTGTTCTAGGGACTGCCTTCACTAATGCTCCTTCAATCTCGTGGAGTGAGACCTTGTTTACTAGAGATAAATGGGGGAGTTAGCAAAGAATTTTGTTCTAGAACTTATTACTGAGTGGGTGAAAGCCTTCACTTGGAAGATCTCTAGTGTAGCCCATAAGTAGAAGCTCTGTAACAGTCAACATACCAGGTGAAGGCAAAAGGATCCAGTCTAGTGGTGCCTAATTCATCTAGCATCAACTGTTCCTCATCATAACAGTCTTCGGTCACAAGTCCATCTCAACATTAGATATCACATACCCCTTTGTGCTTTCATCTTACTTCTAGACTGTGCATTTTTGATGGCCTGTACATTCAGGGAGAGACAAATCTAGGTGGCATTAGGGATGTAGGCATTATACGAGCCGGGGCTGCCCATCCTTAGAGATACTGTCCAGAGCTGGGAAGGATCCACAGTGTATGACCACAAGTCAATGATTTTGCATGAGCCACACATGAGAGGACCATCCACAGTGAGAAGCTTGATGGGGAGCTCACAACATACCAACAGTTATTGGACATTGTAAAGGATGTACTAGGTGGGCAGTTTCTCACAATACACACCTACATTAAAAAATCAGAAATTCATTTCAAATAAAAATGTGGTCACAGATGGCTCAAAGTTTGGTTAATCTGGGCTAATTGTGTTGACTTAAGCACCCCAAAATAAAGTATAATCAAAAGAGAAATAGTCAATATATTTCTTTTAAAGCCTAAAAAATTGTGCCTCCACATATTGGGCATAAAGTTATATGAAATAATGTGAAACAGGCATAAAAACTTAGATCTTGGCCTTGATTAACAGAGTAGTGTCACCTGTATCCAAAGGAAAAGTCCACTATTGTTGTCAACTAATGCCCAATAATAAAATTTCCTTTCTTTCTAGCAACTATCTAAAAAGCCTGAGAAGCAGATCCTGAGTCCAGACATCAAGACCAAATGAACAGAAGGAGAAACCTAATAAACGATTGGTGTGAAACCCCTGGTCAAGAAATTCTAATGGACTTTTAAGTTGGACATTAGAATTCCCCCTGTTCTTACTTCTCCTGGTCCCCTGCCTAGATCATGGACCTAAGTACTCCTGCCTTCATTTCACTTTCACAGGCACCAGTGAAAGACTTTTTCCCTCTATAATTATGCTTGGGGGTCTTTTACATTGACCCTCTGAATGGGGGATACCTAGTTGCCACACCCAAAGTCCCTTTTCAGCAGGGAAGAAGTCAGAGCAGTGGGCATCCCAATTCTCTTCTGGCAGTCGGGGTGACTCTTTTCAAAGAGTAACATAACTAAACAGAAGCTAGAAATTGACTACGCAGTTTAGGAATGAGAGACCCTAAATTGGTCAGACTCTTTTTCAGCTGAGAACTCCTGGACTAGCCAGTAAACGCATATCCTTCTGATACCCCTGAAAGCACAGAGAAAAAAAAGAAAGAATAGAAAGAGAGAAGGGAAAAAGAGAAGTAGGTACCAAGCCCCGCAGACTGATTCTTTATTTCACCACAGTAAGAAATGGAAGTTCTCCACCACTCCCCTTTTTTTGGTTCTTATTGCTTTGTTTTGTTATTTTGTATTGTTTCTACCTTCCTGTGAAAATAAATAAATAAAACAAGGTAAATAAAAAGAAAAGACAAACCTATGCATTATAGGCATAGAGGAAGGAAAAGAATCTCAGGGTAATTGTATTGACCAGAACTTCAACATGACTGTAGAAGAAAATTTGCCCAAAGTGAGGAAAGACATACCCATACAAATATAAGAAGCACATAGCACTCCAAATAGAGAGGACCAGAAAAGAAATTACCTGTGCCATATCATAGTAAACCCACTAGATATTCAGAACAAAGAGACAGTAATACTGCAACTCAAGACACTTAAAAGACAACAACAAATAAAACCCAAACTCACCAGACAAGAATCAATAAAGAAAATAATACAAAGAATCAATGATTCCAAGAGCTGGTTCTTTGAAAAGATAAACAAGATAGAGAGGTGTTTAGCCCAGTTAACAAAAATAAATAAATAAAACCAAAGAAATAAAGAGGAACTCCAAATCAACAAAATTAGAGGTGAAAGAGGAAACATTACAACAGACAATAAAATGATTCAGCATAGTGTGTGGGAATATTTTAGAAGCCTATAGAGTATTCAATTTGAAAACCCAAAAGAAATGGATGAATATCTGAAATCATGGGATTCACTAGAGCTTAACCAATAAAAGATCAATATCTTAAACAGACCCATAACAAAGAAATTGAAAGCATAACACAAAATCTCTCAATTACAAAAAGCCCAGGCCTCAATGCATTTACAACAGAATTCTACCAGACATTTGAAGAGAACCTACAACCAATATTACTTAAGTTATTCAGAAGAATAGAAACAAAGGGAGAGGTCCCAAATTCCTTCTATGAAGCCAGTGTTATGGTAATACCAAAACCAGGTAAAGATAAAACCCCAAACTAAAACTATAGACCTATATCCTTAATGACTACAGATGCAAAAATTCTCGGGGCTGGAGAGATGGTTCAGTGGTTCAGAGTTCTGACTGCTCTTGCTGAGGACCTGGGTTCGATTCCCAGCACCCACATGGTGACTAAGAACCAACTTTATGCCAGGCATGGTGGTGCACACCCTCAGAGGCAGGTGGATGTCTGTGAGTTCAAGGCCAGCCTGGTCTACCGAGTGAGTTCCAGACCAGCTGGGGCTATAGGAAGACCCTGTCTCAAAAAAAAAACAAAAAAAAAAAAAAAAAAAAAAAAAAAAAAAAAAACAAAATATTTGCAAACCACATATAGGCACACATCAAAAATGTGATTCCCCCATGTTCAAGTCAGATTCACTCCAGAAATCCAGTGATGGCTCAACATACCTAAGTCAATAATTGTCATACATCAAATAAATGGACTCAAAGAAGCTGGGTGTGGTGGCGCACCCCTTTAATCCTAGCACTCGGGAGGCAGAGGCAGGTGGATCTTTGTGAGTTCAAGGCCAGCCTGGTCTATAGAGTGAGTTTCAAGACAGCTGGGGCTACAGGGAGACCCTGTCTCAAAAAGACAAAAAAAATGGACTCAAAGATAAAAGTCATATGGTCATCTCAATTGATACAGAAAAGGCCTTTCATAAAATCCATCTGCTTTATGTTTAAAGCCCCAGAGGGAATTGGACTGGAGGGAACTCACCTCAACGTAATTAAAGCTGTGTACAAGCCCACAGCCAGCATCATTCTAAATGGAGAAAAATTAGAAGCAGTCCCTTTAAAGTCAGGAACGTAGACAAGCTGTCCACTTTCTCTATTCCTTTTAAATATAGTGCTTGAAACTCTTCCTAGAATAATAAGACAAGAGAAGGAAATTAAAGAAGTACTAATTGGAAAAGAATAGGTAAAACTATTCCTTTTGTCAGATGATATGATATTGTATCTAAAGAATGCCAAACATTCCACCAGAAAATTCCTAGACATGATTAACAGTTTCAGGAAAGTGACAGGTTACAAAATTAATCTACAAAGTCAGTAGACTTTCTATATGCCAATAATAGGCAATTGGATAAAGAGTACATGGAAATCCTCCCATTCAAAATAGCCTAAAACAATCTTAGAATAAACCTTATCAGAGACTTTAGAGATCTCAGCAATGAAAATTTTAAATCTTTGAAGAAAGAGATTAAGTAAGACACCAGAATATGGAAGGACCTTTCATGCTCATGGATTGGAGGAACTGATATAGTAAAAATGACCATCCTATGTGTACTAATACATAGATTCAATGCAGTCCCAATCAAAATCCCCATGACATTCTTCACAGAATTAGAAAAAACACTAAGATACATATGGAAGCACAAAAGACCCTTGATAGCCAAAGCAGCCTTGAGCACAAAGAGCAATGCAGGGGGATTATTATACCAGATTCCAAACTATATTTCAGAGCTATAGTCATAAAAACAGTATGGTGGCTGGCACAAAAATAGACTCACAGATCAATGGAACATAATTGAAGACCCATACTTGAGTACATGCAATTTCAGCCACCTGATATTTGACCAAGGGGCCAAGATCACTCACTGGAAGAAAGGCAACATATTCAGCAAATGGTGGTACTGGCACAACTGGATCACCACCTGTACAAGAATGAACCTAAACCCTTATATTTCACCTTGTACAAAAGTCAATTCTAAATGGATCATAGACTTCAGTGTGAAACCTGAAAATCTGAAAATGTTAGAAGAAAAGATTGGCAGTAGCCTGAAAGATATAGGTGTAAGAGAAGACTCTAAATCAGACAGTAGTTGCCCAGGAAATAAGATCAACAATCAACAAGTGGGACCTCATTAAATTAAATAATTTCTATACAGCAACAGCAAGAATAAAAAATGGAGAGAAAACCTACAGAGGGTGATAAAATCTTCACCCATCAAACATCTGACAGAGTTTTAATATCTAGAGCATACAAATTACTCAAAAAACAAAGGACCAAGAAAACAAGTGACCCAATGAATAGATGGTCTAAAGATATGAACAGAGAGTTCCAAAAGCAAAAATAAAGATGGTCAAGAAAGATGGTAAAATGTGTTCAACATTGTTAGGATTTGGAGAAATGCAAATTAACACTATAAGATTTCTTCTTCCCCAGTAATACTTGCCAAGATCAAGAAAACAAATGATACCAAATGATGGAGAGGTTGTGGGGAAAGGGAAATGCTCGTTCACTTTGGCAGAACCACAAACGCATGAATGCGCAAGAAAAGCAGCATGGGAAACTCTTAAAAGACTTAAAACGAACCTACCATTTAACCCAGCCATACTACTGCTGGGTGTAGACAGAAAGGATTCATCCTATTGCAGAGGTACTTGCATATCCATGTTTATTGCTTCTCTTTTCACAATAGTGAAGAGATGGAAGCAACCTAAGTGACCCTCAAGTGAGGAATGGATAATGAAAATGTGGTACATTTACATAATGGATTTCTATGCAGTGGTAAGGAAAGACAACACCATGATATTTGTAGACAAATGGATGGAACTAGAAGCTGTTATGCTAACTGAAGTAACAGATTCCGAAAAATGAAGTCTGTTGCCCCTCATTTGTGGGTCCTAGCACCAAATCTTTTATGTATAAGTATATATCCTGTTTTAACTGCAAGCACCAGGTAAATGAAAAGGAACCAGGAAGGTAAAGGGAAAGAGGGAACCTGAGATAGAAGACTAGGGAGGAGACAGATGTTACTAAGGGAGAAATGGATAAAATCGGTATCTAAATGGGAGGAAAGCAGATAAAAGGGAAAAAAAGGAGCACAAGGGAAGTGGGGACATAGGGGACTGGCAGTATCAAGCGAGAAATGTGAATTCTCTAAATGGATCACACATGGAGAAGACAGGGAGGGATGATGAGACAGTTAAGGGGAGAGAGGAGAGATAAATAGCGCCTAGCTGGGGTAGAAAACCCAAGAAAATCATATTGGTGTAACAATGTATTGACAAATTACACATACAATATCTCTACCTGAGTCCATGTGCAAGGATGACGGCTACGTAACAAGAAACAGTACCAGATAGGAGAAATCTTTCTTTGAGTCATTGGTCACAGTAGGCCAAAGACTCCCCAAATTACACAGGCTATTGCTACAGCCCTTGATTGGAACCAAATAAACCCTTTCTTCCCCAGGTTGATTTGGGTCAGAGGGTTTTGTCACAACAATTAAAAGGAAACTAGAACAATGATACTGATGAAGACAGAACATGCTTTGGAGACAGAATATGGAGCAATGGAGCTGGAACTGACCTGGAAGCCACCTCCTCTGAAAGGTCTCACAGAGCTTAGGAGAGCACTCTGTAAGCTAGTAGGGGAGAACATCAATAAATTGTCCAACACCAGCTTTAAGACCAAATATCCATTTTATTGCCAGCACAGCATACAACACCAGTGCAGTAGTGTCACTTTTATCTTGGGGACAATCAATGGCTAACTAATTGTACTTAAAGCAATCATTTAATTACTTATGTATCATGTGTTATACTCTTTTCGTGTCAAGGAGCCTACTAGAATAAGGGGAAGGCAATGCAGCATGGTTTGTGCCTGAGTGCACATATACAGCTTTGCATCAATTGACACTTGAGCATGAAACACACAATCAGAATACATGTTATCATGCATAGGAGACAAAGATACTAAACTGTAAAGACAGAACTGTAAACAGTGGAGGTCTGCTATCATCCAGCTCAGATTCAGGATATGAGTCATCTGAGTCAGTGCTAGCACTAATAAACTGCTCCCTGGAAGAGAAGCCACAGTGTCTCATCTCTCTGTACAAAGCACCTTGAGCAGTTCAACTTACACTCTAGTTTTAATTATAAAAAAGAAGCATTAACACTACTGGCCTCAGAGTTGAGGAATCTGACTGAGGGAGGCAATGGGAATTGACAGATAAAAATACACTGTATCTTTAATTGGTCTTGGAGTCATGTCACGCATTTAAGCAAATCAATTCAACTATTTCCTTTTATCTTTGAACATCAGATTATTTAAATTGTATATCATTTGAAATTATTAAATACTTCAGTCTTTAAAATTGAATAATTGTTCTTTAGAAAATATAAATGAAGGATGTATAATTCAAGTAATAAATGCTATGAGCTCCTGGCAATAATGCAAACCATTTCTGATAATGGTTACATTAAAAGAAAAATAAACAGAATGAACTTCATTGGAAACTTTCATTGGGGGACTAGACATCCCCCAGCAAGAAATAATCAGAGCACAGGGAAAGGACAAGAAGTGGGAGGACATGCCCTTGGGATAGGAAGCAAAATACTGTGAAAGGGAACCATGAGAAAACAGACTACCTCAAAGCTTAGGTGTGGCTGGTTGTTGATGTGTCTGATGATAAAACTTGACCACACTGTTGCCAGTGTTGAAATGATGGCAACAATAAATTTAAAGTTGGTCACTCAAAAGTTGGGAATGATAATTTGGGAAAAGCTTGCCTTAAGACTGTACATTTGTCAGACTTGATGCCACTTGCCCTTAATTCTAGCACTCAGGAGCCAGAGGCAGGTGAGGCTCTGTGATATTGAGGCAAACCTGGTTTATAAAGCAAGTTTCAGGTCAGCTTGAGGTACAAGGAGACCCTGTCTCAAAAAAGAGAAAGAAAAGGAAAGTTATTTAGTAAGAAATTTATTTTAGAAGCATTTAATAAGTTACAGAAATATCATAAAGCCTTTAGAAATACTTTATGAGGCTTATTTATTTAATTAATTTAGTCCTGAGAAAAAGTTGTTTCAAAAAATGTGTCCTTTTTTGATCCTGGCACTCTGTTGCATGAGGGATTTTTATTAATAAGTGTTGAGATGTTCATTAGTATCCTCTTTACCCTTGTTCTATGTTGTGTGCATGGGTCTTAGGTGTAGAAGGTGCGTTGTAGATGCTGCATAGGCTTTGACAGTTCATAGACAATGTCTATGTGCGACCATTTCTGGTACACTGTAATAGTCTCTGGTGCAAAAAGAGCTTCCTTGGTTGATGGTGACTGGGATACTTGTCTGTAAATATAAGGTTACATATTTTGCACTTAGTAAGAAGTTACATTAGTCTAGGGATGTGACAGCCTTAGGGTTTTATACAAGATCTATGACCTACCTGTCCATTCAGGTGTATTTGGCTGAGTTTGCAATACCACACATGAGTTTCCTCCTATTCAGTGAGCTTTAAGTCCAATTGGATAGCCTTTGATTGTTTCCAAAATAAAAGTGCCACTACTGTACCAATGGCATATGCTGTTCTAGGCACTGATGTGTTTTTTTTGCTCTGGAAGCTGGTGTTGGACCATTCAGTGTTGTTCTTCCTCTTCAGTGTTCATAGTGATCTCCAAAACCTGTGTGGACAAAAACCCATCACGGAACTGGGAAAATGGCATCAGATCCCAATCTTAGCTCAAGAAATATTGGCAGCTGATTACTGTTAGGTGAGGAAGAGTTGATGTTCTTAAAGTGAGGGACTCTGGATGAACTCAAGTGAGGTCTCCTCAGTGGATGAACTTGCACTGAGGAATGTCAGGGGACACTAACTTGACACAATAGGTCCTAACACAAATGACAGAGTGTATGAATTCTATTTGGGAGCTATGGGAGAGTGCTAATGGGGAAAGGGGTATAAAGGTGATTAAGATTGATTGAAATGTTCTGCATGAAATGCACAAAAATTCAATTAAAAATTGTGCAAAATACAACAGTCGTTTAATGACTATCAAGTTAAATGACCAAAGAAAGTCAAATTTTTCCTGTATTCCTTTCAGGTTTTTTTTTGATAGAGATATTTATCAACAGTTGTAATGGTCCTGCATCCCAGAGTTAATGCAAGGGTCATGTCACAGGGAGCTGGGGACAACCCATGAGTAAAGCAGTTCCAGGGTTGTTGCAGTCACTCAGTCCTGTAGAAGTTCTACAGTGAGGACCCTCTACACATAACCCAGGACTCAGAATTTAAAAGAACTCTCATAAACATGACAAAGAATTTAAGGAATATAAAGAACACACAAACAAATAAAAGAATGAAAAGAAGATAGGGGTCAGCTTCTGACTGAATTAACAAAAGAGATAGAAATACTGAAGAAAACACAGACTGAAATGAAGAAGGAAGTGGAACACTCAATAAGCCATCAGGAAATGATGGGAGAAAGCCTCAGTAACAGAATAAATGAAGTAGAAAATAGAATACCATGACTGGATGATAAAGTTGAAGAAGTCGACTGCTGAAGCAAAGACTATAAGAAAATTATAAATACAGGAATGGAATACTCAGTAAATGTAGAACACCATGAAAAGACAAGCCTGTGGGTCATAGGAATAGAGGAAGGACAAGAATCTCAGAATAGTAGTATTGATTAGAACTTCAACAGGATTATAGAAGAAAATTTGCCCGAATTGAGGAAAGACATACCCATACATATACAAGAAGCACGTAGAACACCAAATAGAGAGGACTAGAACAGGAATTCCCTGTGCCATATCATAGTAAAAACACTGGATGTTCACAACAAAGAGACAATAATATTGCAAATCCAGACACTTGAAAGACAACAACAAATATATCCCCAAATCAGCAGACAAGAAAAAGAAACAAAAATCAGAGCAAAGATTAATGAAAGAGAAACAAAGAATCAATGAGTTCAAAAGTAGGTTCTTCAAAAAGATAACCAAGATAGACAGGTGTTTAGACCATTTCGAAAAAAAATCCAAATCAACAAAATTAGAGAGGAAAGAGGAAACATTACAATAGAGAACAAAATGATCCAGTACATTCTGTGAGGCTATCTTTCCAAGCTAGTTGTTGTAGCTTTTAAGTTTCACAGCTGCTCAAGAGTTGAAAAAAAACCTAAGTGTCCCTCAACTGACAAGTAAAGAGAATTTGTACATTTACACAATGGAATTGTACTAAGTGGTAAAGAAAGATAAAATCATGAAATTTGTAGGTAAATTGATGGAACTAGAAAATGTTAAGTGACACAACACAAACTCAGAATAACAAAGACATATGTTCTACCTCATATGTGAATCCTAGCACCAAAGCCTTTACATGAGTATGTATCCTGATGTAACTACAGAAACCAGGAAAGTGGATCAGAGAGATAAAAGGAAGGAAGGACTGTGAGAGAGAACACTAGAGCACATTTCTCCCTACTAAAGGAGAAATGGAATAGGGGTATTTAAATGGGAGGGGGAGGGATGGTTAAAAAAAGAAATTTGGGATAGAGGGAAAGAGGTAGCTAAAGAGAGGTGGGATCATAGGAGACTGGTATTATCAAGGGAAAAACGGGGAAAATTGGGACAACTTAAATGGAGAAGATGTCAAGGGAGAGTTAGAGAGAGGGAAGAGAGAGAGGGAGAGAGAAAAACAGAGAGAACAGAGATAAATAATGCTTAGCTAGTATAAAAAACAGAAGGAATCATATGGCCCTAAAAACCTAATGATAAATCATACATATAATATCTCTACATGAGTCTATGCATAGCTGAAGACTACATAAGAAGAAACAGTGCTAGACAGGAGAGAAACCTTCCTTTGAGTTTTCAGCCAGGGTAGACCAAGAGACTTCCAGAATTTTACAAGGTATTGCCACTGTCCTTGTTGACTCCCAGAACTTGAAGTTAAGACCCTACTGCTGAAGACAGGACATACTTTGGGGAAGAGATTTGGAGCAGTGGGGGAGAATTGTGTGGTCCATCCCATTTATTCCCATGGTGGGCCATGTAGAAAGCATTCACAGGAAAGTACAGTACACAGACGCATGGTGAGGTATGGATCCAAATGCAGAGAGAATCTGTATTCAAAATGGATGGATTAAATAGGCAGTGTGACCTCACTTCCCAGGGCCAAATCACAGATGCTGTGTCATCACATCCCACTCCATGAGCATAGCCAGGGAGGTCCAATGACTCACACCTGTGCCTTTGGGAAGTGCTGGCAGGAAATTCCAGCCCATGCATACCTAAGCTCAGGCTGGATTCTGCTACGTCTCATCCTTTCAATTTTATTATGTCTGAGAAACAAGAGAGCCCATGGGAGAGGTTAACATCACAAAGGAACCTGGGTTTTGAATAGCCAGATGCTCAAACCTGTTTTGAATGCCATAAGGGGCAGGGCAGACCTGGTGATTATTATTTTAGAGGTTAAAACTCATTAATACCCAAATAAAAATGAAACATAACTTGAACCAATTATTAAACATAAGTGATACATATAGGCAACATTTATGCATAGCCAATTAGTAAGCATCTATGCCCAAGTTTTGGATGACCCTAGGTCCCTGTAGTCCAATTAGAGATGCTTAGATGCACAATAATATTGATTAAATAAGAGTCCAGTCCCTATTGCTGTGACCTCATAATTTACCCCCATCTCAACCCTTACATTCTGAAGTGTCCCCTTTTGCACAACTGTTCGCTAGGTTTTGGGGAAAGGGGCAAGAGTGGGTGAGAAGCAAAACAGTCCACTATTAAGTGAAGCTTCAGACTCTCATGTCTGTCCAGTCTTCCCTTTCCATGTTTTGGCAGCTTATCCAGGGGTCCCTTTCTTATTCTACTAATAAAACATAAATAGTAAGAGGTACAGACACTTAAACAACATTAATTATCATGACCACTTACCTTGTGGGCACAGCCACAAGGAACTGTGACTTTTGTGCCAAGTGATGACAACAAATTTTTATTATGGCCTGTAATGTCTCTTAGGCACTACAGGATGTAACCTTATGGTATCAGCCATGTACTATTCCCCCAAAGAGTGAGATAACAGCCAATTAACTTTTGGGGCCAAAAATATTAGGATGCCCCTGAGTGTACAAATCTCCAGTCAAGTGAGGAGTAGCTGACAAGTCTTGCTTGAATCAGGAGACCAATTTCTTTCAGTGGTCTATATAATGCTCTCTGGCATCATGAAGGCCAACTGTCCATTTGTAAGGCAAGGTCTCTAAACATCCTTTTCATACTAACACCATATCTTCAGCAGTAGTGTCTTACCACCTCCTTTCTTGTATGTATGCTAACACTGCAGGCAAAAGACCTTATTTTGAGGGGCTTTTAGGGCCCCAAACTCAACAGTTCCTTATTAAAAGTAGTCCATAACTAGTGCCATAAGTTTTTATCCATTTATATGTCTCACCTGTCTATAAAACAAAATCTAGAGGTGGGACAATTATCCAAAGGGACAGACACAAATGTCCATGTCACCATACCTTTTGCCTTATACACAAATTAACTCTCCTATTGGTATTAAAATCCTTCTTCACTGAAATGTTTTATTTAACCATTAATCTTTTAAAGATTTTACAACTATATCTGGCCTTGGTACTCTCTTTAATTAATTTTTGATGATAAAGGATATCCATCCTATAGATCTCATGCCTCTTAGTTAAAGGAAGCATTCAAACAAATCCCACGAGGAGCCACTGTCATAATAATTGACTCTTATCTCAGAGAGATGCCAGCAGGGACACCTATGTATCTCTCTGTGTGTTGGTTCCCTGCAAACTAGTCTTTTGTCAGAATTCTCCCTTTCTTTTTTGATGCCTAGATGGGCCAATCCCTTTGCTGGTGGCCTCTGGTGCATTTTCATAGTTCAAGGACAAGTACTTTTCACAGGCACCCAAGGTGGTGGTGTCTCTATCTGTGGGAACATACAAACCATCCCTCTTCCCATAGTTAGTAAAATATTAAGGGTTGTAATTTTCCATTTTAAAATTGAAAAATTGACAAAAAGGTTTAGAGTGGAGAGTTCTATATTTAAGTATACCCTGGAGGGAGGCATATTACCCTCTCCAGTTTTGTTTTTTAGACTTTTACATTTTGACCTATATTTTTTAAAAGTCAGTTGTACTACATACCTACATACAGGATCCAAGTTATAGAGGCCTATTCGATCCATTTAAATGGCCTTTTATTAGACTGTATACTGTTGTTTAAGGAGGCAAAACCCAGGCTTATTAGTCAAATTATATTACAGAGAAAATTTTATAGGAAACATTATTCATTACAGAAGAACACAGAGAAAATTTGTGTATATTTAATCTGAAAGTTGTTACTGGAAATTGAGTACTAAATAGGAGAAAAACAAATAATAATAACAATTTGTATTTTTTTTTGGTCTTTTTGAGACAGGGTCTCCCTGTAGCCCGAGCTGTCCTGGAACTCACTCTGTAGACCAGGCTGGCCTTGAACTCATAAAGATCCGCCTGTCCTGCCTCCCAAGTGCTAGGATTAAAGGCGTGAGCCACCCTGCCTGGCTAATAATTTTTATTTATTTTTTTATTGATGCTTTGTGTATTTCATACATAATTTTCCAGTTCCAGACATATTTCCCTTTCCCTTCCCCACCCCCCCATCCCAGATCATGTATTCTGCCATAACTTTCCTGCATCTTTCTCTGTTTTTTTCTTCATTTTTTAACAATAAGTGATAATTTATGCGTACAAGCATCCTTCATGTAAAACCAATTTGCAAGCAGTTGTTTCCAAACCCACACAGCCCATGGGTCCCATCATCCAGCAGGGGGGGGGGCTTGTATATTCAATAAAGTTGATCCAATGAGTGTCCAGACTATATTGTTGTAGTGAAATTCACCCCAATTGCAGCCCTTACATTCTACCATGCACCCTCATCCACAGATTGTTCCCTAGGCTTAGAAAAGTGGCACAGGTGGAAGAGAAGCAAAACAGTCTACCTTCTCTGGAGCTGTTGTCTTGGACTCTGGTCAATTCTGGCTGTTTCCTTTCATGGGCTGACAGTTTGTCCAGGAATAACCTTTCAATCCTACTAATGAAGCACAAGCAATTAGATGTATAACTATTTAAACAGTACTAATTGTTATGGTAGGTTTCTTTGTATAGACACAGATGTTTGTATGGTATGTTAATCCATGAATTACATTTTTTTCTGTTAAATATGACAGGGTCTTACTGTGGCTTATAACATCTCCTAACCACTGGAGGATGTAAGCATGTGGCATCAGCCATGGGTTAT
Organism: Rhizomys pruinosus; assembly: GCA_009823505.1. Classification (NCBI taxonomy): domain Eukaryota; kingdom Metazoa; phylum Chordata; class Mammalia; order Rodentia; family Spalacidae; genus Rhizomys; species Rhizomys pruinosus. Next base: position 7,976,322 of record VZQC01003255.1, on the reverse strand, counting down.
TCCTCCAAGGAGAGAGCCAATAGCCAATTAGATTTGGGATATACAGGCATATGGCTGCCACTGCTGCACAGTATTTCCAGGCAGGTGAGGTGTAGCTGGTGCTGACAGAGGAGTCTTGCTTGACTCAAGGAGACCTATATTTGCTTTATTGGTTTAGTGGCCTTTGGTAACACTCTCTGGCATTCCAGAGACCATCTGTACACTTGCAAGTGTGGTCTCAATACATCTTTCCCATGTTTACATCAGGTCTTCGACAGCAGGACCTATTGCCTCTCTTCTTGCAGGTATCCCAGTTTGGCGGCAAGGAGCCTTTACATTTTATGGGGCCTTGGATCCCCTGGCCAACATCTCCTTGGTAGAATAAACATTGCTGATGTCAGAGCTCCTGTATTAATATATTTTGCTTAAGTGCATAGCTTAAGGAGACTTTAGTATTATATTTGGTTCTGAGTTGAGAATAATCCTTTTCACAGTTCTTATGTCTATCAGTCAATTAAAGAAGGCAGTTTTACTGGTTTTATTAGAGATTACCTCTATAACAGTTGGCTCCAATTTACAGTTGGAGAAAGAACTTATCATCATCATATTTCACCTTTTTCTATGGGGGGGAGGTAAGAAAGTCCCTCGTATTAAAACCTTTGCGGCACCTACAAGATAAGTTTCATTAGGACTCATTGTAAATAATTGTTACAAGTAGGATCCACAGAGGGGGTTGATGTTTGTAGCAATCCGAGGCTTTTCTTCCTTTCAATATTCAGATGGGCCAAGCTTTCTGCTGGTACTTTCTGGTACATCCTACTCAATGCAAAGCTGTATTTTTTCTTTCTCAGCCATAAAGTTGGTGACATTTTGACCTGTTGGAACATACAAATCTTTTCCCGTAGTTTTAAGATTTGAATTGCAAGGTTTTTGACAAAAACGTTTCATATCTTTCTGTATCCCCCTTTTTTATTTTAGGTTTTTGTTTTTTTGACCCATGAGTCTCAAAAAAGCAGTTGTATTATACATACCTCTAGGGTGGAATCAAGGCACAGATTTCATCAAATTCACCCATGCTGTTTTGGGTGACTGTATGTGATTAACTTGGGAGGCAAACTTAATTTTCAAATTAAATCATCTTATAGGTGAAAGAGAATTCCACAAGGTGATATTGTACAACCGAAAAATTATAGAGAACATTTGTATGTGCCAATCCCAAAGTTATTCTTATATAGATTTTGAATAAAACAAATGTGGACAACAGCAATTTGTATCTCCAATTAACTCAGATGCATTACCGTTTTTATGAGAGCCTTTAAACCAATGTTGTTTAATATACACATATTTACTTTTACTAAGTCCTAAAACACCATGTAACCTGTAGACAGAGTCTGAGCAAAACTGGATACTTGTTGAACTCATGTCAATTAATTGAATATATACCCGTGTCCCTCTCCTGCCCCTCACACCCTTCCTGATTCACCATTTCATTCAGTTTTCTGTTGCAGTCTTTCTGTTGTTGTACTTTTAATATGCATCCCTCTCCACAAGAAATATTTATAACTGCGTTATTGGTACTAGCATCCACATATGAGGGATACCATTTGTCGTCTGTTTTTCTGGGACTGTGTTACTTCACTTAACATAATATCTTCTAGCTCCATCCATTTACCTGCAATGTTCATTATGTTGTCTTTCTTTACCGCTGCATAGAATCCCATTGTTTACATGTACCACATTTTCTCTATCCACTCATCAGTTGAGGGGCATTTGGGTTGGATCCAGCTTTTCGCTATTGTGAACAGAGCTGCAATAAACTTAGCTGTGCATATACCTCTGCAGTAAGATGAGTCTTGTGGGTATATACCCGGAAGTGGTATGACTGGGTCAAATGGCAGGCTCATTTTAAGTCTTCCAAGGGTTCTCCACACTGCTTTCCATAGTGGCTGTACAAGCTTACACTCCCACCAGCAATGGATGAGTGTTCCCCTTTCCCCACAACCTCTCCAGCCCTTGGTATCATTTGTTTTCTTGATCCTAGCCAGTCTTATTGTAGTAAGATGGTATCTTAAAGTCCTTTTAATTTGCATTTCCTTAATTATTAGCGATGTTGAACACTTCTTAAAATGTTTCTCAGCCATCTCCAATTCCTCCTCTGTGAAGTCTCTATTCAGATCTTTGCTCCATCTTTTGAGTGATTCATTTGTTTTTTTTCTTCTTTGTTTTTTGAGTAGCTTGTATACTCTGGAAATTAATGCTTTGTGAGATGTATCTGCTGTGAAGGTCTCCTCCCACTCCATGGGTTTTCTCTTCACTTCCTTTATTGCTTCCTTTGATGTACAGAAGCTTTTGAGTTTAATGAGGTCCCATTTGTCAATTGTCGATCTTATTTCTTGTGCAGCTGCTGTCTGATTTAGGAAGTCTTTTCCTACACCTATGTCTTGTAGTCTGCTGCCAAGCTTCTCTTCTATCACCTCCAGAGTTTGGGGTTTCACGTTGAGGTCTTTGATCCATCTGGAATTGACTTTTGTACAGGGCGAGAGGTAGGGGTTCAATTTCATTCTTCTACAGGTGGTGATCCAGTTTTGCCAACACCACTTGTTGAAGATGCTGTCTTTCCTCCAAAGTGTCTTCTTGGCCCCCTTGTCAAATATGAGGTGGCTGAAATTGTATGTGCTCAGGTTTGGATCTTCAGTTTTATTCCATTGGTCAACTGGTCTGTTTTTGTGCCAGTACCAAGCCGTTTTTATGGCTATAGCCCTGTAGTATAGTTTGATGTCTGGTAGAGCAATCCCCCCTGTATTGCTCTTTTCACCCAGGGTTGCTTTGGCAATTTGTATTTTTTTGCGGTTCTCAGCCTCAGCCTTTAATGGCTGTGCTATCCCAACAGCCCGGCAATTTGTATTTTTAATAAGCTTAAGTGTATTACTAATTTTATATTAATAATATTTAACCAATTTTATTTAATATAGGCATTTTAATTTTACTAAATCCTTAAATACTATATAATGTGTGGACAAAGCTTGGGCAAAACTGAACATCTGTTAAATAAACCTTGACTAGATATATATTTTGTTTTTAAAACTAGTTGATTGAACTATGACCTTAGACAAAAAAGCTTATTTCTATAATTTTATATTTTATCTATTACAATAGACCCCCTATAGACCTTTATTACTTGTGGTAACTGTTTTATATCTCTATATAAATTTTTACTAAAGTACATCTATGTATGAACATGAAACAGTTATTTTAAACACATTATTTTAAACTAAACTTTACAAAGTAGATTTTTTTTTCTGGTGAAAAATTTTTATTTGTTTTGGAACACTTTTGTTCTGCCCTCCTACAATGCAGCATATTTAAAGATTTATTCATGTGCATATGTGCATACTTGAATGTATGTATGTGTGTACCATGTGCATACTGGTACCTTGGAGTCCAGAAGAAGATGTAAGATCCCAGGAACTGAAATTATAGACAGTTATGAGTCACTCGATGTCTGTTCTGGGAAACTCATCCAAGTGCCCCACAAAGTAAGTTCTGTTAACCACTGAACTGTCTCTCCAACCCCAATCATGAAAAACTTAAAATTTTGCTCCAGTGAGCTGGAGCTGTGGTCACCTCCCATAAACGTGGAGGTGAAGTCCCCTCCTGTGAACAACAGTTGTGGTCCCTTCCCATAAATCTGGAGCTGCGGTCCCCTCCTGTGTGCTAGAGATATGGTCCTCTTCTGTGAGCCATAGCTGTGGTCCCTGCCCTTGAGCTGGAGCAGTGGTCATCTGTCAACTTGGAGCTGTGGTCTCCTCTTGTGAGCTGGAGCTATGGTCCCCTCCTGTGAACCTAGATCTGTGGCCCCCTCCTGTGAGCTGGAACTGTTGTCCCCTTTTTTAAGATGGAACTATGGTCCCCTCAAATGAGCCTGAAGCTTTGGACTCCTACCATAAGCCACCATTGAGTACACATTCTTCTGGCAGTATGCTGACGGTGGAACAGAGTAGAGCATGGAGGACTTCCTGGTGTTGGACAGTTTCAGTCTTCTCTGACTACATTCCCTACAAACCTGAGGTTTTAGACTGTGCACAGCAAAGGCTTTGCTTCTTATGCTAGGGAGAGGGGAGGCCTCGGTTCTATTTGCAGATTCTAGTCTTAAGAGGGCCGATTATCTGGAAAGGAACTCCCATCTCCCCTGAGGGCCAGTGTAGTCCTCACTCCATGCATGGTCCTGGGGATCCAGGAATTGATGTTGGATTTCTCCATTCCCAGTCACCCAGAGGTTTTCCGTCATTTTCCTATTGCTCTTTTACATCCCCTCTATTTGTTCACCTATGCCCTAACTGAACTTCTAGAGATAAAATCTTGTCTGGGAAGTTAAAAAAAAAGCAGAAATAAAAATTTCTTAGATCTTAGAATATAAATTCAAAACTCTGTCTACTATAATTTTTGAATATTGTTTACTGAAAAACTATATTGCCATCCTTCAACAATAATGTGAAATTTGTCACTGTTCCTGTTCCTATAATGTGAGTTTGCCATTCACTCCCTTTCCAACCTATAGAACCTATACTTTCTTTTATTTCATTTTTTTAACAGTAAGTAATAAGTCGTGAATACAAGCATCCTTCATGAAAAACCAATTTGCAAGCAAGTGCCCAAACCCACACAGTCCAAGGCTCCCACCATGTAGCTGATGGGGCTTGTATGTACATTCAAGTCGATCAAATAAGTGTCCAGTCTATATTGTGGTAGTTTCAACATTCACCCCAATCACAGCCCTTACATTCTACCACACCCCATCTTCCACAGATTGTTCCCTAGGCTTAGAAAAGGGGCACAGGTGGATGACAAGCAAAGCAGTCTACTGTCTCTGAAGATGTCATTTTGGACTCTGATCAGTACTGGCTGTTTCCTTTCATGGGCTGACAGTTTGTCCAGGAATAACCTTTCTATCCTACTAATGAAGCACAAGCAATTAGTTATATAGGTATTTAAACAGTACTAATTATTATGGTAGGTTACTTTGGTATAGAAACAGACGTTTGGATGGTATGCTAATCCATGAATTATGTTTTTTTTCCTGTAAAAGATTACAAGGTCTTACTGTGGCTTATAATATCACCTAACCACTAGAGGATGTAAGCTTGTGGCATCAGCCATGAATTATTCCTCCAAGGAGAGAGCTAATAGCCAATTAGATTTGGGATATACAGACATATGGCTGCCACTGCTGCACAGTATTTCCAGGAAGGTGAGGTAGGTGGTGCTGATGGAGGAGTCTTGCTTGACTCATGGAGACTGGTGTTTGCTTTATTGGTTTAGTGGCCTTTGATAACACTCTCTGGTATTCCAGAGACCAACTGTACACTTGCAAGTGTGGTCTCAATACATCTTTCCCATGCTTACATCAGGTTTTCGACAGCAGGGCCTTACCACCTCTCTTCTTGCAGGTATTCCAGTTTACAGGCAAGAAGCCTTTACCTTTTGGGGGGCTTGGATCCCCTGGCCAACATCTCTTTGGCAGAATAATCCATTGCTGATATCAGAGCTCTCCTGTATTAATATAGTTTGCTTAAATGCACAGGTTAAAGAGACTTTAGTATTATATTTGGTTCTGAATAGAGAATAATCATTTTCACAGTTCCTATGTCTACTAGTCAATTAAAGAAAGCACTTTTACTGGTTTTATAAGAGATTACCTCTATAACAGTAGGCTCTAATTTACAGTTAGAGAATGAGTTCATTACCATCATATTTTCTTTCTTCTATGAAAAGGAGGTAAGAAAGTCTCTCATATTAAGATTTTGTGGCACCTAGAAGGTAAGGTTCATTAGGACTCATTATAAACAGTTGTTACAAATAGGATCCACAGAGATGTTTGATGGCTGTAGCAGTCTGAGGCTTTTCTTCCTTTTAATGTTTAGATGGGCCAACTTCTCTGCTGGTATTTCTTGGTACATCCTCCACAACGCAAAGCTGTCTTTTCTTTCTCAGCTGTTAAGTTGGTGACGTTATGACCTGTGGGAACATACAAATCTTTTTCCATAGTTAGTTTTAAGATTTAAATTGAAAAAAAATTTTTGACAAAAAGGTTTAATATATAACTGTATTCCCCCTTTTTTATTTTAGGTTTTTATTTTTTGACCCATGAGTATCAAAAAGGCAGTTGTAGTACACTTACCTATAGGCAGGAATCAAGGTGTAAATTTCATTAAATTTACCCAAGCTGTTTTGGGTGACTGTATCTTGTTAATTTGGGAAGCAAAATTAATTCCTTAAGTTAAGTTATCCTAGAGGTAAAAGAGAATGTTACAACATGATACTGTATAACACAAAATTATAGAGAACATTTGTATATGTTAATACCAAAGTTATTGTTATACAGGTTTTAAGTAAAACAAATGTGCACAACAATTTATATTTCCAATTAACTTAGATGTATTACCATTTTTGTTAAAAGCCTTTCAACCAATGTTGTTTTATATAGACATTACTTTTACAAAGTCCTAAAATACCATGTAATTTGTAGATAGAGTTTGGACAAAATTGGACACTTGTTGAACTCACTTCAATTAAATATGCATTAATCGAATATAGACCCCTGTCCCTCTCCCAACCCTCCCACCACTCTAGATTCACCATTTCAGTCAGGTTTCTGATGCAGCCTTTCTGTTTTTGTTCTTTCAATATGCATCCCTCTCTACAGGAAATATTTACAACTGGGTTATTGACGCTAGCATCCACAGATGAGGGATACCATTCGTCATTTGTTTTTCTGGGACTGTGTTACTTCACTTAACATAATATCTTCTAGCTCCATCCATTTACCTGCAAAGTTCATGATGTTGTCTTTCTTTACTGCTGCATAGAACTCCATTGTGTACATGTACCACATTTTCTCTATCCACGCTTCAGTTGTGGGGCATTTGGGTTGGTTCCAGCTTTTTGCTATTGTGAACAGAGCTGCAATAAATATAGCTGTGCATGCATTTCTGCAGTAAGATGAGTCTTGTGGGTATATACCCAGGAGTGGTATGGCTGTGTCAAATGGCAACCTCGTTTTGAGTCTTCCAAGGGTTCTCCACACTGCTTTCTATAGTGGCTGTACAAGTTTACATTCCCACCAGCAATGGATGAGTGTTCTCCTTTCCCCACAACCTCTCCAGCACTTGGTATCATTTGTTTTCTTGGTCCTAGCCAGTCTTATTGGAGTGAGGTGATATCTTAAAGTGGTCTTAATTTGCATTTCCCTGATCATTAGTGACATTGAACAGTTTTTAAGATGTTTCTCAGCCATCTCTAATTCCTCCTCTGTGAAGTATCTACTCAGATCTTTGTTCCATCTTTTGAGCGGGTCATTTGTTTTCTTTCTTCTTTGTTTTTTGAGTCGTTTGTATACTCTGGAAATCAATGCTTTGTCAGTTGCATCTGCAGTGAAGGTTTCCTCCCACTCTGTGGGTTTTTCTTCACTTTATTGTTTCTTTTGATGTACAGAAGCTTTTGAGTTTAATGAGGTCCCATTTGTCAATTGTCGATCATATTTCTTGTGCAGTTGCTGTCTGATTTAGGAAGTCTTTTCCTACGCCTATGTCTTGAAGTCTGCTGCCAAGTTTTTCTTCTATCACCTCCAGAGTTTTGGGTTTCATGTTAAGGTCTTTAATCCATCCAGAATTGACTTTTGTACAGGGAGAGAGGAAGGGGTTTCATTTTATTCTTCTATAGGTGGTGATCCAGTTTTGCCAGCACCACTTGCTGAAAGTGCTGTCTTTCCTCCATTGTGTCTTCTTGGCCTCCTTGTCAAATATGAGGTGGCTGAAACTGTATGTGCTCAGGTTTGGATCTTCAGTTTTATTCCATTGGTCAACCAGTCTGTTTTTGTGTCAGTACCAAGCTGTTCTATGACTATAGCCCTATAGTATAGTTTGAAGTCTGGTATAGAGATCCCCCCTGTATTGCTCTTTTCCCTCAGGGTTGCTTTGGCTCTTTGGGGTCTTTTGTTTTTTTCCAAATGAAATTAAGGATTTTTTCCAAGCCTTTGAAGAAACTCTTGGGGATTTTGATTGGGATTGCATTAAATCTGTACAAGAGTTTGGGTAGAATGGACATTTTTACTATATTTATTTTCACAATCCAGGAGGTTTAATAAATAAGTTTTCAATGTGATATTGAAGACTAATAGAAGTTAACAGTGGATGCTTAGTAAAGAAAGATTCAGAATCAATCTTGATCACTATTTTGTAATTTCTCTTATATAATTGTATTAGTTATTTTTCTCTTTGCTGTGGTAAAATGCCTGAGGAAAGCAACTTAAGGGTTTATGTTGGCTCACTGTCTGTGGGTACAGTCCACCCTGGCATGAGGTCAGGACAGGAAGAACAGCTCCAGTCCTGAAGGCAGGAGTGTGAACAGTCGGCTCTATTAGACACACAGTCCACAAGCAGAGGCAGAGGAGGGCTGGTGTTCAGCTCACTTTCTCTTCTTTTTATCAGTCCATAGCCCTACTCTAGGGAAAGGGGCCACCCATAGAGCATTCCCTAGTCACGAAGGAAATTGAAGAACGAACATCAGAAGATGGACAAACCTCCCCATGCTCATGTATGGGAAAAATAAATATAGTATAAAATGTCCATTCTACCCAAACTCTTGTAACAGATTTAACTGCAATCCCAATCAAATCCCCAAGAGTTTCTTCAAAGCTTGGGAAAACATTCCTTAATTTCATCTTGGAAAAAAACCAAATGACCCCAAGAAGCCAAAGCAACCCTGAGGGAAAAGAGCAATACCAGGGGGGATCTCTATTTACCAGACTTCAAACTATACTATAGGGCCTATAGTCATAGAACAGCTTGGTTCTGACACAATAAAACAGACGCGGTGGACCAATGGGAAAAACTTGAAGATCCAACCTGAGCAACATACAGTTTCAGCCACCTCATATTTGACAAGGAGGCCCAAGAAGACACAATGGGAGGAAAGAAGCACTTTCAGCAAGTTGGTGCTGGCAAAATGGATCACCAACCTATAGAAGAATAAAATGTAAACCCCTTCCTCTCTCCCTGTACAAAAGATCCAGATTCTGGAATGGATTAAAAGACCTTAACATGAAACCCAGCAAACTCTGGAGGTGATAGAAGAAGAAACACTTGCAGCAGATTCAAGGAACATGGCGTAGGAAAAGACTTTCCTAAAATCAGACAGCAAACTGCACAAGGAAATATGATTCGGACAATTTGAACAAATGGGACCTCATTATGAAACTCAAAAGTTCTGTTACAGCTAAAAGAAACAATTAAAGTGAAGGAAAAAAACCCACCGAGTGGGAGGAACAACCTTCACTGCAGATAACAATGACAAAACATTGATTTTCAGAGTTACACAAACGACTCTAAAAAAACAAGAAGAAAGAAAACAATATGACCCGCTCAAAGATGGCAACACAGATCTGACGTAGATACTTCACAGGAGGAGGAATTAGAGATGGCTGAAGAAAAACTCTTAAAAACTGTTCCAATGTCATTAATGGACAGGGAAATGGCAAATTAAGACCACTTTAAGATAATCACCTTCACTCCATATAAGGCTGGCTAGGACCAAGAAAACAAATGTATACCAAGCTGCTGGAGAGGTTGTGGGGAAAGGAGTAACACTATCACCAATGCCTGGTGGGGAATGTAACTTGTACCAGCCACTAAGAAAGCAGGAGTGGGAGAACACCTTGGAAGGACTCAAACGAAGTGTTGCATTGACACAGCCATTACCAATCCTGGGTTATAACCCACAAGGACTCATCTTACTGCAGAAATGCATGCACAGCTATATTTTTTGCAGCTCTGTTCACATAGCAAAAAGGCTGGGAACCAACCCAAATGCCCCACAACTGACAGCGTTGGATACGAGAAACTATGTGTACATGTACACAATGGAGTTCTATTTGCAGCAGTAAAGAAAAGAAACATCATGAACTTTGCAGGTAAATGGATGGACGCTAGAAGATATTATGTTAAGTGAAGTATACACAGTCCTCAGACAAACAAATGACGAAATGGATACCACTCATCTGTGGATGCATTAGACCAAATTACCCAATTGTAAAAAAAAAAAATTTAAAGGAGCAATAAAAAAAAAACAACAGAAAGGCTGCATCAGAAAACCTGACTGATGAAATGGTGAATCTAGGTGTGTGGGAGGGTTGGGAGGGGGACAGGGGTCTAATTCGATTAATGCATATTTAATTTGGAAGTGGACGTCAAACAAGTGTCAATTTTGCCAACGACTCTGTCTACAGTTAACATAGTGTTTTAGGACTTTGTAAAAGTAATGTTATAAAAACAACATTGTTAAAGACTTTAACAAAAACGGTAATACTACTAGAGCTAATGGAAAAAAAATCTGTTTGTGCCACATTTTGTTTTTTTAAACCTGATTTATAACCATACACTTTCGGTATGTAACAGTATACAATCGTTCTCTGATAATTTTGTGTCTATACAGTGATCATGTCTGTAACATTCTCTTTTACCATTGGATAACTTTAACTATAAGAATTAAGTTTTCTTCCCAAATTAACACAAGATATCAGTCACCCAAAACGTCTTGGGTTAAAATTTAATGAAATTTTAACACCTTTGATTTCCTGCCTATAGGTTAAGTGTACTACAAACTTAGCCTTTTTTGAGACTCATGGGTCAAAAAAATAAAAACCTAAAATAAAAAAAGGTGGGACATACAGTTATATATTAAACCTTTTTGTCAAACTTTTTTTCAATTTAATCTTAAAACTAACTATGCGAAAAGATTGTATGTTCCCACAGGTCATAACGTCACCAACTTAACAGCTGATGAAAGAAACGACTACAGCTTTGGCGTGTGAGGGAGGATGTACCAAGAATACCATGCAGAGAAAGTTGGCCCATCTAAAACATTTAAAAGGAAAAAACGCCTCATACTGCTACAGCCCTCAAACATCTCTGTGGACCATTTTGTAACAAACTGTTTATAAGAGTAGGCCTAATGAACTTACCTTCTAGGTGTGCCATAAAATCTTAATTATGAGGCCTTCTTTACCCTTTCATAGAAGAAGAACAAATATGATTGGTAATGAATCTCATTCTCTAACTGTAAATTAGAGCTACTTGTGATGAGGTTAATTCTCTTATAAAACTCCATAAAAGTGCTTTCTTATGGCGACTAATTAGGACATAGGAAACTGTTAAAAGTGTATGATCTCTATTCAGAACCATAAATAATACTAAAGTCTCCTTAACCCTGTGCATTTAAGCAAAATAATAATACCGGAGAGTCTTCGATATCAGCAATTAGGGTTATTCTGCCCAAAGAGAGTGGCCAGGGGACTCCTAAGCCCCCAAAGGTATACAAGGCGTTTCTGCCCTGTAAAACTGGGAATCCTGCAAGAAAGAGATGGTGGTACGGCCGCTGCGGATCGAAAACCTGATGTAAGCATGGAAAGATGTATTGAGACCACACTTTTGCAAGTGTACAGTGTGGTGCTGGAATACAGAGAGTGTGATCAAAGGCCACCTACAACCCAATAAAGCAAACACCAGTCTCCTTGAGTCAAGCAAGAACTCCTCCACTCAGCACCACCTAAACCTCCACCTTTCCTCGAATTTACTTGTGCAGCAGTGGCAGCCATATGTCGTATGATCACCAAATCTAATTGGGCTATTACTCGTCTCTTCCTGGAGGAAATCATTCATGGCTGATGCCACAAGCTACATCCTCTTAGTGGTTAGGTGATGTTATTAAAGCCACCGTAAGACCTCTGTATATTTTACAGGGAAAAAAAAACATTAAATCATGGATTAGCATACCATCCAAACGTCTGTTTCTATACCAAAAGTGAACCTTACCATTATAATTTACTGTTTAATACCTATATAACTAATGCTTTGCTTCATTAGTAGGAACTGAACGGTTATTCCTGGACAAACTTCAGCCCCATGAAATGGAAACAGCCAGTTGACTTGCTCAGAGTTCCAAACAATGACACTTCAGAGAAACAGAACTGCTTTGCTTTTCAGCTTCACTTGTGCCCCCTTTTCTAACCTAGGGAACAATCTGTGGAAGATGAGGGAGTAGTGGTTAGAATGTGAAGGTGGATTGGGAAGTGAAGGTTGAAACTACTAGCAATATAGACTGGACACTTATTTGATCGACTTGAATGTACATACAAGCCCCATCCGCTAATGGTGGGAGCCTATTGGATGGTGTGGGTTTGGGCAACTTGCTTGCAAATTGGTTTTATTTGACGGATGCTTGTATTCACGACTATTACTTACTGTAAAAAAATGAAATAAAAGAAAGTATAGGTTCTATAGGTTGGAAAGGGATTGTGAATGCAAACTCACATTACATAGCAACAGGGAACAGTTTTGACAATTTCACATTATGTTGAAGGATGGCAATCTAGTTTTTCAGTAAACAATATTCAAAAAATCTATAGTAGACAAAGAATTTGAATTTATTTATTCTAAGATCTAAAGAAATTTTTATTTCTGCTTTTTTAACTTCCCAGACAAGATTTTATCTCTAGAAGTTCAGTTAGGGCATAGGTGAACAAATAGAGGGGATGTAAAAGAGCAATAGGAAAATGACGGAAAACCTCTGGGTGACTGGGAATGGAGAAATCCAACATCAATTCCTGGATCCCCAGGACCATGCATGGAGTGAGGACTACACTGGCCCTCAGGGGAGATGGGAAGTCCTTCCAGATAATCGGCCCTCTTAAGACTAGAATCTGCAAAATAGAACCGAGGCCTCCCTCTCCCTACGCACTAAGAAGCAAAGCCTTTGACTGTGCACAGTCTAAACCTCAGGTTTGTAGGAATGTAGTCAGAGAAGACTGAAACTGTCCAACCACCAGGGAATTCCTCCCTGCTCTACTTGTGTTCACCATCAGCATTACTTTTGCCAGAAGAATGGACTCAATGGTGGCTTACTGTAGGGGTCCAAAGCTTCAGGCTCATTGAAGGGGACCCATAGTTCATCTTAAAAAAGGGGACACATCCAGCTCCAGGACTCACAGGCCCAGCACGGAGAGCCACAGATCTAGGTCTCACAGGAGGGGACCATAGCTCAAGCTCAGAGGGACTACACACTCCAAGTTGACAGCGTGACCACAGCCCAGGTTAAGTGGCAGGGACCACAGCTATGGCTCACAGAAGAGGACCATATCTCTAGCACAACAGGAGGGGACCGAAGCTCCAGACTTTATGGGAAGGGACCAACAACATGTTGTTCACAGGAGGGCTTTCACCTCCACGTTTATGGGAGGTGTGGACCCACAGCTCCAGCTCACTGGAGCAAAATTTTAAGTTTTTTCATGATTGGGGTTGGAGAGACAGTTTAGTGGTTTAACAGAAACTTAACTTGTGGGGCACTGGTGAGTTTCCAGAGAACAGACATCGGATGTGACTCATAATACGTCTGTAATTTCAGTTCCTGGGATCTTACATCTTCTTTCTGATCCTCCACGGTCACAGTTTCACATTGGCACACATACATACATTCAAGTATGCACATATGCACATGATAAATCCTTATATGCTAATTAAAAAAAATAAATAAAAAAAAAAAAAAAAAAAAACCAAAAACAAATAAAAATTTTTCAACCAGAAAAAAAAATCTACTTTTAAACTTTCGTTTAAGATTAATGTGTTTAAAATAACTGTTTCATGTTCATACATAGATGTACTTTAGTAAAAATTTATATAGAGATATAAAACAGTTACCACAAGTAATNTTCTTCAGGGGTTTAAAATTTTTGTTGTAGAGATCCTTGGTGTCATTGGTTAGGTTTGTTTCTAGGTATTTTATTGGTTTTGAGGCTATTGTATGTGGGAAGGTCTCCTTGTATTCCTTCTTCAGTTGCTTTTTGGTGTAAAGAAAGGCTACTGATTTTTCTAGATTTATTTTGTATCCTTCCCCTTTACTGAAACTCTTAATCGTTTCTAGGAGTTTTCTGGTGCATTTTTTTGGCACCCCTTAAGTAAACGATCATATCATCAGCAAAAATGCATAGCTTGATTTCCTCTTTTCCAATTAGAACTCCTTTAATTTCCTTTTCTTGCTTTATTGCCCTAGCAAGGGTTTCAACCACTATATTGAAAAGGCTTGGTGACAGGGGACAGCCTTGCCGAGTTCCTACCTTTAAGGGGAATGCTTCAGCCATTTCCCCATTTAGGAAGATATTGGCTGTGGGCTTCCTGTATATGGCTTTGATTACATTGAGGAATGGTCCTTCCAATCCAATTCCCTCTAGGTCTTTAAGCAGGAAGGGATGCTGGGTTTTGCCAAAGGCTTTTTCCACATCAATTGAGATGATCATATGGTTTTTGTCCTTCAGTCCATTTATATGTTTGATGATATTTTTTGATTTTCATATGTTGAACCATCCCTGCATTTCTTATATGAATCCAACTTGGTCATGTGGATGATCTTTTTGATGTGGGTCTGTATGCAATTTGCCAGTATTTTACTTGGAATTTTTGCATCTGTGCTCATTAATGAAATGGGTGTATAGCTCTCCTTTTTGATTGTATCTTTGCTTGGTTTTGGCAATAGCGTGATGCTGGCTTCATAGAGGGAATCTGGGAGAATTCCCTCCATTTGTATCCTTCTAAACAACTTGAGTAGTAATGGTTGTAAGTCTTTTTGAAATATTTTATCGAATTCTGCCATGAAACCCTCTGGGCCTGGGCATTTTTTGGTTGGGAGGCTTCTTATTACATCTTCAATTTCTTAATATATTATTCATCTATTTGGGCTGTTGATCTCTTCCTGGTTGAGGTTTGGTGATTCCCAGGATTTTAGATATTCATCCATTTCTTCTAGGTTTTCAAACTTAGTAGAGTATAGGTTTTTGAAGTATTACTGTATGATTGTCTGGATCTTTTCATTGTCTGTTTTGACATTTCCCCTTTCATCACAGAATCTATTGATTTGGAGTTGTGGTGGTTTGAGTGAGTGTCCCCCTAGGCTGTAAGTATTCAGACATTTGTCTCCAGTTGGTGGCGCTGTTTTTGGAGGTCTTAGAAGTTGTGGCCGTGCTGGGGGAGGTATGTCACTGGGGGCAGGCTTAGTGAGTTTAACAAGCTTCGTGGTATCCACCCGCTCTCTCTGCTTCCTGTGCTCTTTGCGAGATGTGACCCTCAGCTTGCTGCTCCAGATCCAGCCGCCATGTGTCCCACCACAATGGACTCTAATTCCCTGGAACTGTCAATCGTAAGCTCAAATAAACTCTTCCTTTTATAAGTTCCTTGGTCATGGTGTTTTATTACAGCAACAGAAAAGTGACTAATACAGGAGTTGTTCCTTCTTTCTTTTGGTTAACTGGGCTAGAGGTCTGTCTGTCTTGTTTATTCTCTCAAAGAACCAACTTTTGGATTCACTGATTTTTTTCGTATAGTTTTCTTTGTTTCTGTTTCATTCTCTGCTCTGGTTTTTGTCATTTCTTCTTTTCTGCTGAGTTTAGGGTTCATTTGTTGTTGTCTCTCAAGTATTTTTAGTTGCAGTGTTAGATTGTTCACTTGTGCTCTTTCCCTTTGTGTGTGTGTGTGTGTGTGTGTGTGTGTGTGTGTGTGTCTTTTTGAGACAGCATTTCCCTGTAGCCCCAGCTGTCCTGGGACTCACTCTGTAGACCAGGCTGGCCTTTAACTCACACAGATCCTCCTGCCTCTGCCTCCTAAGTGCTAGGATTACAGGTATGTGCCACCACGCCTGGCTGTTTTTTTTTTTTAAATGTATGCACTTAGAGCTATGAACTTCCCTCTTAGGGCTGCTTTTAAAGTGTCCCATAGGTTTCATTGTGTTGTATTATCATTGTCATTCATTTCCAGGAACATTTTTATTTCTTTATTTCTTCCTTGACCCATTCATTATTCAGGAGAGTGTTGTTTAGTCTCCATGTGTTCTTGTAAGTTGTAGGGCTTATCCTGGTGTTGATATTGAGTTTTATTGCACTGTGCTCTGATAGAATGCATGAGATTATTTCAATCTTTTTGTATTTGTTGAGGTTTTTCCTGTGTCCCAGTATATGGTCTATTTTGGAGAATGTTCTGTGGGGTGCTGAGTAGAAGGTGTATTCTCTGGTGTTTAGGTGGACTAGTCAATATATATCTGTCAGGTCCATTTGGTGTATTGTATCATTTAGTTCAGATGTCTCTCTGTTTATCCTTTGTCCTATTGATATGTCTAAAGGACTTAGTGAGTATTGAAGTCCCCTACTATTAGTGTGCTGGGGTTACTCTGTGCCTTGAGATCCTGAAGAATTGTCTACATAAAGTTTGGTGCACCGGAGATTGGTGTGTATATATTCATGATTGTGAGATCTTCATGGTCAATTGTTCCTTTAATAAAGATGTAATGGTCCTCTTTGTCTCTTTTGATTTCTTTTGCTTTGAAGTCTATTTTGTCTGATATTAGAAAAGCAACACCTGCTTTCTTTTTGGTACTGTATTAGTCACTTTTCTGTTGCTGTGATAAAACACCATGACCAAAGGAACTTATAAAAGGAAGAGTTTATTTGAGCTCATGATTGATGGTTTCAGGGAATCAGAGTCCATTTTGGCGGGAGGCATCACGGCTGAGGCTAGAGCAGCAAGCCGAGGGTCACATCTCTCAATGAGCACAGGAAGAAGAGAGCACGACTGGAGACCACAAATCTTGTTAAACTCACTAAGCCTGTCCCCAATAACATACTTCCTCTAGCATGGCCACACCTTCTAAGACCTCCAAGAACAGTGCCACCAACTGGAGTCAAATATCTGAATACTTAAAGCCTATGGGGTACACTCATTCAAACCACCACAGGTACCATTTGCTTGGAATACTTTCTTCCATCCCTTCACCTTAAGTTGGTCCATATCCTTGATATTGTTTCTTATAGACAGCTTATAGATGGATTTTGTTTCATAATCCAATATCCCAGTGTATGTCTTTTGATTGGAGAGTTTAGTCCATTAATGTTTAAGGTTATAATTGAAAGATGGATGTTGCTTCCTTTCACCTTATTATCCATTTGGACATTTTGCCTCTGATTCTACTCCTATGGTTATGTTTTTTTAGTTTCCTTTCCTAGGCGCTTGGGGATAGTTGCTCCTTTCTTCTGCCCTTTGAATTTCTTCAAGTATTTTCCAGAGTTGGTTTTCTGGACATGTATTCCATCATCTTGTTTATGTCTTTGAAGATTTTTCTCTCTCCTTCAACTGTAATCGACATTTTTGCTGGGTATTTTATTTTCGGTAGGCATCCATAGTCCTTTAGCACTGGGAATGCTTTGCTCCATGTTCTTCTTGCTTTCATGGTTTGTTCTGAGAAGTCAGTTGTAATTCTGATGGGTTTCCCTTTGTATGTGACTTGTTTTTCTTGTCTTTGTTTTGGGCATCTAGCATTTTAACTATGATATGGCGTGGGGTGTTTCTTTTCTGATCTTGTCTATTTGGGGTCCTATGTGCTTCTTGTATTTGTATGGGCTTGTCTATTTTTAGTTTGGGGAAATTTTCATCTATTATTCTGTTGAAGATCTGATCAATACTATTCTCTTGAGATTCTTCTCCTTCCTCTATTCCTATGATGCGGAGGTTTGGTCTTTTCATAGTGTCCCATATTTCCTGGTTGTTCCACTTTTGTGTATTTTTAAATTTTTCATAATCTTTATTTGAGCTTTTTAATTGCTCTGTGTTATCTTCCAGGTCTGATATTCTTTGTTCTGCTTCCTCCATTCTACTTCTGAGGCTTTTTCCTTTTCTTTCTTCTTGATTGACTGAGTGTTCTAATTCCTTTTTTGTTTCCTCCTGTGTTTTCTTTAGTACCTCCATTTCCTTTTTGAGCTTCTCAATCTCTTCTTTGTGCTTCTCAATCTCTTCTTGGTGCTCCTTTCTTCTTTGGTTGGCTTCCTTTTTCAGTGTTTCTACTTCCATTCGGAGTTTGTTTTTTTCTCCCTCTAGTTCTTTCTGGAGTTTGTCATTCTGTTCCTTTAGTTCTTTCCGAAGTTTGTCATTGTATCCCTCTAGGTCCTTTTTGAGTTTTTCATTCTCTCTCTTTAGTTCCATGACTTCTTCTTTATTTTCTTTAATTTCTCTGCGTATGTCTGCAATTATTCGTCTAAGCTCTGTTCCTTGGGTCTCCTCCAAGGGGATCCCATTGTGGCTATCTCCTCCAGGTTTGGTAGGGCCTGGTGTGGGAGTATCCTGTGCCTTTCCCATGTTGTCCCTTCGTCGTGTCCCTGGCATATGGATTTCCCTTTTGTGGTTCAAGTCACAAACGACTTTTCACTATATTAGTGGATGGTTTTGCTTGCCTCCTTCCGATGCTTTTTTTTTTTTTTTTTTTATTTTTTATGGTGTATTGACTTGGCTAGGTTTCAGGTTTTCAGTTTTGTGTATATATTGGATGTTGGAAGCCTAAGTTAGTCTTCTCTTTCTGTTCTGAAGGTTCTCCAAAAGGAAGACCACTTGGATTCTTAGCAATTCACTTGGCGCGGGGGGGGGGGGTTTGTGTGCCTGATCTAGCCCGCGCCCCGGTCCCTCTGGGCCGGGGACCCCGTAGACGGGTTCACAGCGAGACCCTCTCCCAGCTGCCCCCCGCCAGACCCCGCCTAGAGCTGAGGAGCTGTGTACCTGGCCTGGCGCGTTATGGCGTCTCCCCTGCGACCCCGGTTCCCGCCCACAAGTCCAGCCGGGACCAGAGCAGAGGGAAACGCGACCCTGCTCACCCGAGCGCGGTCCCTCTGGGCCGGGGACCCCGTAGACGGGTTCACAGCGAGACCCTCTCCCAGCTGCCCCCCGCCAGACCCCGCCTAGAGCTGAGGAGCTGTGTACCTGGCCTGGCGCGTTATGGCGTCTCCCCTGCGACCCCGGTTCCCGCCCACAAGTCCAGCCGGGACCAGAGCAGAGGGAAACGCGACCCTGCTCACCCGAGCGCGGTCCCTCTGGGCCGGGGACCCCGTAGACGGGTTCACAGCGAGACCCTCTCCCAGCTGCCCCCCGCCAGACCCCGCCTAGAGCTCAGGAGCTGTGTACCTGGCCTGGCGCGTTATGGCGTCTCCCCTGCGACCCCGGTTCCCGCCCACAAGTCCAGCCGGGACCAGAGCAGAGGGAAACGCGACCCTGCTCACCCGAGCGCGGTCCCTCTGGGCCGGGGACCCCGTAGACGGGTTCACAGCGAGACCCTCTCCCAGCTGCCCCCCGCCAGACCCCGCCTAGAGCTCAGGAGCTGTGTACCTGGCCTGGCGCGTTATGGCGTCTCCCCTGCGACCCCGGTTCCCGCCCACAAGTCCAGCCGGGACCAGAGCAGAGGGAAACGCGACCCTGCTCACCCGAGCGCGGTCCCTCTGGGCCGGGGACCCCGTAGACGGGTTCACAGCGAGACCCTCTCCCAGCTGCCCCCCGCCAGACCCCGCCTAGAGCTCAGGAGCTGTGTACCTGGCCTGGCGCGTTATGGCGTCTCCCCTGCGACCCCGGTTCCCGCCCACAAGTCCAGCCGGGACCAGAGCAGAGGGAAACGCGACCCTGCTCACCCGAGCGCGGTCCCTCTGGGCCGGGGACCCCGTAGACGGGTTCACAGCGAGACCCTCTCCCAGCTGCCCCCCGCCAGACCCCGCCTAGAGCTCAGGAGCTGTGTACCTGGCCTGGCGCGTTATGGCGTCTCCCCTGCGACCCCGGTTCCCGCCCACAAGTCCAGCCGGGACCAGAGCAGAGGGAAACGCGACCCTGCTCACCCGAGCGCGGTCCCTCTGGGCCGGGGACCCCGTAGACGGGTTCACAGCGAGACCCTCTCCCAGCTGCCCCCCGCCAGACCCCGCCTAGAGCTCAGGAGCTGTGTACCTGGCCTGGCGCGTTATGGCGTCTCCCCTGCGACCCCGGTTCCCGCCCACAAGTCCAGCCGGGACCAGAGCAGAGGGAAACGCGACCCTGCTCACCCGAGCGCGGTCCCTCTGGGCCGGGGACCCCGTAGACGGGTTCACAGCGAGACCCTCTCCCAGCTGCCCCCCGCCAGACCCCGCCTAGAGCTCAGGAGCTGTGTACCTGGCCTGGCGCGTTATGGCGTCTCCCCTGCGACCCCGGTTCCCGCCCACAAGTCCAGCCGGGACCAGAGCAGAGGGAAACGCGACCCTGCTCACCCGAGCGCGGTCCCTCTGGGCCGGGGACCCCGTAGACGGGTTCACAGCGAGACCCTCTCCCAGCTGCCCCCCGCCAGACCCCGCCTAGAGCTCAGGAGCTGTGTACCTGGCCTGGCGCGTTATGGCGTCTCCCCTGCGACCCCGGTTCCCGCCCACAAGTCCAGCCGGGACCAGAGCAGAGGGAAACGCGACCCTGCTCACCCGAGCGCGGTCCCTCTGGGCCGGGGACCCCGTAGACGGGTTCACAGCGAGACCCTCTCCCAGCTGCCCCCCGCCAGACCCCGCCTAGAGCTCAGGAGCTGTGTACCTGGCCTGGCGCGTTATGGCGTCTCCCCTGCGACCCCGGTTCCCGCCCACAAGTCCAGCCGGGACCAGAGCAGAGGGAAACGCGACCCTGCTCACCCGAGCGCGGTCCCTCTGGGCCGGGGACCCCGTAGACGGGTTCACAGCGAGACCCTCTCCCAGCTGCCCCCCGCCAGACCCCGCCTAGAGCTCAGGAGCTGTGTACCTGGCCTGGCGCGTTATGGCGTCTCCCCTGCGACCCCGGTTCCCGCCCACAAGTCCAGCCGGGACCAGAGCAGAGGGAAACGCGACCCTGCTCACCCGAGCGCGGTCCCTCTGGGCCGGGGACCCCGTAGACGGGTTCACAGCGAGACCCTCTCCCAGCTGCCCCCCGCCAGACCCCGCCTAGAGCTCAGGAGCTGTGTACCTGGCCTGGCGCGTTATGGCGTCTCCCCTGCGACCCCGGTTCCCGCCCACAAGTCCAGCCGGGACCAGAGCAGAGGGAAACGCGACCCTGCTCACCCGAGCGCGGTCCCTCTGGGCCGGGGACCCCGTAGACGGGTTCACAGCGAGACCCTCTCCCAGCTGCCCCCCGCCAGACCCCGCCTAGAGCTCAGGAGCTGTGTACCTGGCCTGGCGCGTTATGGCGTCTCCCCTGCGACCCCGGTTCCCGCCCACAAGTCCAGCCGGGACCAGAGCAGAGGGAAACGCGACCCTGCTCACCCGAGCGCGGTCCCTCTGGGCCGGAGACCCCGTAGACGGGTTCACAGCGAGACCCTCTCCCAGCTGCCCCCCGCCAGACCCCGCCTAGAGCTGAGGCGGGAATTTCTTTTCTGATCTTGTCTATTTGGAGTTCTATGTGCTTCTTGTATTTGTATGTGTTTGTCTAATTTTAGTTTGGGGAAATTTTCATCTATTATTCTTTTGAATATCTGATCTATACTATTCTCTTGAGAATCTGCTCCTTCCTCTATTCCTATGATGCAGAGGTTTGATCTTTTCAGAGTGTCTCATATTTCCTGGTTGCTCCACTTTTGTGTATTTTTAAATTTTTCATAATCTTTATTTGAGCTTTTTACTTGCTCTGTGTTATCCTCCAGGTCTGATATTCTTTGTTCTGCTTCCTCCATTCTATTTCTGAGGCTTTTTCCTTTCTTTATTCTTGATTGGATGAGTGTTCCATTTACGTTTTCATTTCATCCTGTGATTTCTTTAGTATTTCCATTTCATTTTTGAGCTTCTCAATGTCTTCTTGGTGCTCCTTACTTCACTGGTTGGCTTTCTTTTTCAGTGTTTCTACTTCCTTCCAGAGTTTGTTTTTTTCTCCTTCTAGTTCTTTCTGGAGTTTGTCATTTTCTTCCTTTAGTTCTTTCTGAAGTTTGTTATTGTATCCCTCTGGGTCCTTTTTGAGTTTTTCATTCTCTCTCCTTAGCTCTCTGACTTTTTCTTTATTTTCTTTAATTTCTCTGCATAGATCTGCAATTATTCCTCTAAGATCTATTTTTTGGGTCACCTCTACAGTGGGGGATCCCACTGTAGCTATCTCCTACAGGGTTGGTAGAGCTTGGTGCAGAGTTATCCTGCACCTTTCCCATGTTATCCCTTCACCATGTCCCTGGCATGAGGGTTTCCATTTTTTATTTTTACCTGTATTCCAATGCCAATCACAAATGTCTTTTCACTATGTTGAAGGCTTGTTTTGCTTGCCCCCTTCTGACACTTTTTTTTCTCCCCCTTGTTTATGGACTGTTGACTTGTCTAGGTTTCAGGCTTTCAATTTTGTTTATATATTGGTGGGGGCAGGGAATGCCTGACAGCCTTGTCTGGAGCAGCACCAGGCTCTTACCTGTGCTTCAGGTGGTCTTGCTAGCAAGGGCCCAACCTGAGCACCCCGCACAAAGCCTCACTATGGCACCAGAGCTGCTTCTGGTTGCAAGGGGGAAGGGCGACCCTGCCCGGACAGCCACACCCTACAAGAGTTTAGGGTTTAGACCCAAGCAGACAGGTTGACGGTTTGCCAGGTGGGCCTTATCCTTCCCACAGTCCCCTATCAGATGTGTCACAGTCTCTGCAGCTCGGCTGGTATGGGCCCAGCTGCTGCTGTGTGCCAGGTGGCCTAGCTTCTCCTTCCCACAATTCCCTACCAGACATGGTGCAGTATCTGCAGCTCGGCTGGTCTGGGCCTGCTATAAAGTAGATTTTAAATAACCAATTTTATTTAAACTTTTGGAGAAGTTTTTTGTTAGTTGTTGGATTATATTCACAGACCTGAGTCTGGGATTGAAGGGCCAGTTCCAACCAAGAGTCAGCCTTTACTGAATTTAAACAGTATGCAAATCCATACTAAAATTTATATAAAACCAATTAAAAACTGGTAATACTAAAAATATAAAACAAATGGATTTTATGAGTTAAATTTATTTATCCTTGTTTAGAGTTGACTATTTAATAGACAATAAACCTATAAAGTTATGAGATTAAAATACATTTATTCACACAAATGCACACAGTTTAAATTTAAATTGAATCAGGATTTTAATTTTTGTTGTTAGCGAGAATTTTACTAATAGTTGTCAAGAAACAATTTATTGGAGCCATTGTTTTTGTCAGACCCAACTGGCCTAAAACTTCCCATAGAAATCCATCTGTTTCTGCCTCCAGATTGCTGAAAGTAAAGAGTATATTATGTCAAGTAAATTCTAAAAGGCAATTCAAAGTAAATTAAGGAAGGTAAGGAAGCCATTTGCTCAGTGCAGCGAACAGTGTGGACATAGCAGATAGGCTGGTTGTGGCAGGTCACAAGCCACGTGTCATTATGGAGTCTGTGAATAAAAAACATTTTTTCTTTCCCAACAAATTTTTTAAATGCATTAAGTTTAGTTTTTGAGTAAAGCCTTAAAGGTGAAACATATTTAAAAGACCCAACTGAATTTTAATGCCTAGGACTTTTTAGCTAATCAATTTATTAGTTAATTGTGCACATATTTTACTTAAAAGATACTTAGGATATACAGGATTTAAGACAAAATATTTCCTCTTAATCTGGCATACCAAGATGGAAAGAGAAAGCTTTCAAATGGCCATAGCTTAAAATCATCTCCAGACAAAATGAACACATAAAGACAACACAACCATGTGACTTTTCTTTCATGGCTAAATCTTCAACATCAGCTATGAGATTGAATGGTCTCTCTCTAAAACATCCATCCATGTACTCACTAACAAGCTGGCCCGCTGTTCAACTGCAGGTCTTGTCTCATAGTCTATAATTACTAGCAAAAGGAAGAGAACATGAGATAACGAAACTTGGATCAGGTTAAACAAAGTAATTTGTGTGTGTGTGTGTGTGTGTGTGTGACTGCTGGCCACACACACAGGCCTAAGAGCTGATAACTCAAATCAGGGCCCCATCTGTTGACTGACGGTCTCACAAAATTGGGCCTAAAGGCTGCTGGCCCCTTTAAAGTCCTCTCATACCACAAGCAAAAAGGCTGCTGGCCTTACACCTTGAATTCCAGACTGATGGCTGATATACCTATCTTTAGTCTCATCCACTAATCAACACCTAAGTCTGATAGACTTACAATTATGCCAGCAACAACAACAGCAACAAACAAACAAACAAACAAACAAAACTTGTGGTGAAAGATCAGGTTAGGTAGAATGTTTACAGTTATCCAAGAACCCAGAAAAGCCAAGAGTGCATCTAGAAACAGGTTGAAACAAAGATAAAAACCTTTTAGAATGAAGTAACTATCAAGAGAATGTGTCTCCTGAAAGGAACTGTAGCTTATTGGTGAAAAGCCCTACATTTGCATTACAGCAGCCTGGACTCTAGCCTGAGCTGAGCAAGCCTGGGGGTGAGTTTGCATATGAAGAGGTAATCTCGACCCTGCTGTGCCCCAAATTGTAGCCCAGCCAGGCCAGCTGCCTGCCTCCATGGTTCCCACATGGGCAGGCAGCCTCATGAATCAGGCCAGGAATAGGACATTTTCCTCCATGCTTGCAAAGCCACTTGTCCCAGGTTGCCCTCCCATCCATCCAAACCAGCAGGTAACCAGATCCATAGCACACAGTAGAAATTAAGGAGGGGAAAAAAGATAGATAGTAAAGAGCCTACCAAATTTTCCAGGATTATTCCCCACCACATTCAGGCACCATTTGTGGTCTGTCCCATTTATTCCTCTGGTGGGCCATGTAGAAAGCAATAACGGGAAAGTACAGCACACAGACACATGGTGAGGTATGGATCCAAATACAGAAAGAGACTTCATTCAAAATGGACATGTTAAATAGGCAGTGTGACCTCACCTCCCAGGGTCCAATCCGAGACATTTGCGTCATTTCATCACACTCCATGGGCATGGCCAGGGATGTCCCATGTCTCCCACCTGTGCCTCTGGGACACTGGAAATGCCAGCCCATGCATACCTAAGCTCAGACTGGATTCACCTACAGAACTGACCTGGAAAACACTTCCCTTGAAGGCTAGCTTTCATAGTTTTGGAAAGCACTCTGCAAGTTGCTAAGGGAGAACATCAATCAATGGTCCAACAACAGGTTTAGGAACCAATGACCAGATTAATGACTGACATACCATATGACTTTTTGCAGTAGTGGCACTTTTATCTTGGGATAATCAACATCAATCAAATTTGACTTAAAACCCACTTATTGGGAGGAAACTCATGTGTTGTACTGTAAACATAGCTAAATATTCATGAAGGGAGAGGTCATAGATCTTAGAGAAATTCCCAGGAAGAGGAGACCCACTCATGGATATGAGACTTTCATGAGTCTCCATTTTACTTTTAGAAAGGAATGTTTTATAGAAGGAATCTTCAGAAGTATAAATGCAGTTGATGTGAAGCAACATGTCTGTCCTGGCTTCCTAGACCTATCCTGTAACTTCTGGTATTTTTGTGGAGGAGAGCTCTATGGAAGAGGCTAGATTATCTGGTGTATCAGGAATCACAGATACTCATGTGATGACCTGTGTGAGGAATGACCCCTTAACTCAATGAGAACACACCCAGTGTGTTCATATAAGGTCTCCTCTATTCTGCCTTCCTCAGATGTCCACGTCTGCCTTCTACTTCTGTGTAGGGTCATGGCTGACCTGAATCTCCATGTAGCCAGTTTAAGAACCTTAACCAGGGGTTGGAGAGCTGGCCCAGTGGTTAAGAGCACTGACTGCTCTTGCAAAGGACCCGGCTTCAATTCCCAGCACCCACATGGTGGCTAAGAACAGTATTTAACTCCAGTAAAAACAAACAAACAAACTGTAACCAATATAATAAGGCCATGTTTACTAGTCCATGATAACAACAAAATTACTGAGTGAACATGGTTTTCTGATTATGGACAGATGATATTTACAACGCTTCTTGAAAAATGTGTTAATATCTTAAGTTTTGTTGATGTTCTTGATATTCACAATGTTTTTCCACTATGTCTTATATCTGTAATTGCCTGATCAGAAAACAGAAGACATGATAAATGACAAATTATCCATGTCATCTAACCATTATTCTATTGACCTAATTCCCCCTGTATAGCCCTCACCACTCCCTTCTCGTTTAAAGCACACCCTGCCCCCAGTTTCCCTCTTAATAACAGCCATCTCCTCCTACCCTCCTCTCAGAAGCTCCTTATTCCCTGTTATCCTTATCATCTCTTTCTTAGCTCCTTCAGTTACATCAGGATATATACTCACATATAAGGATTACTTTTTTTTTTGCTTCTTATTGCTAGGAGCTAAAATAAGAGAATGTGGAAGTTGGATCTGTGCTAAGAAGCTCTTTAGGAATCCAAAAATCAGGAACCCCTTGGAAAATTCAGATAAGGCATAGCAGAGTGATGGAGAAATGATTACAAATACACCTCAGGGCCAACTTTTAAAACAGAAGAAATCAGGCATGCCAAAAACATGTACCTCTCAGGACCAACCTTTAATACACATGAGAATGTGCATGACTCCACATGTGTTCCTCAAGACAAGCCTTTAATACAGAAGAGAGCATGCCCACCTTGACATGTACCCCTTGGGACCAAACTTTATTACACAAGAGAACATGCATGACTCACATGGGCTCCTCAGGGCCAGCCTTTAATACAGAAGAGAGTGTGCACACCTTGACATGTACCCCTCAGAACCAACCTTTAATACACAAGAGACCATGCATGACTTCACATGTAGCCTTCAGGAACAACCTGGCAAAAATTCTATCTGCCCACCCCAAAGATGTTTTGCTGAATGATCAAATATCCCACAAAACACAACCAAATTGTTGATTAAATATATAATCTGTTGGTCCTTTAATCATGCATGGCCACAATCCATATGATGTTCTTCCCTTCTAGAACCAGTCTGGCAGCTTCACAAGGCTACAAGCTTCTTGCAGCAGGAGACAGTTCCTAGGCTGTGCTTCTTGCAAGGAGGGGGGAGGTGACTGTAAGAAGTCACCCTACGAGAAATGAAAGACATGGACTCAAAGGGATGGTCCAGGAGATAGACTCAGTTTTATTCATGCCAGCGATGTGTTCATATACTGAAAGCTACTGTGCTCTGGGCAAGGAAATGGGGGGCAGGAGGAAGGGAAGAGCAAGCCACCTTGGCTCCTACCAGGGTGCTGCAGAGCTCCTGTTTCTGCAACCAGTAAGCTAGAGGTGTGACATTTTGCTCAGTACCTTAAGGGAAGAGGCCATCCAGGTCTGGAACTTTGAAGAGATAGGCGAGGAGGAACACTGCAATATCCTGACCTCACAGAGCTACAGATAACTCACAGAGACAACTCGAATGCCCATCGAGATATCAGATAACTCTCAAAAGTTCCAGGACAGGGCTTACAGGTCTGCCTCAAGCCAAGTAAAGTTTCATTCCTACAGCCCCTCCTTTGTTTTTTTTATTAAAATGGAGCAGTAATGTCATAGTCCTCCAGAAGGTCTTCTGGAA
The DNA here is from genome assembly GCA_009823505.1 of Rhizomys pruinosus. Lineage (NCBI taxonomy): Eukaryota > Metazoa > Chordata > Mammalia > Rodentia > Spalacidae > Rhizomys > Rhizomys pruinosus. The sequence goes on along the minus strand of VZQC01003255.1, from coordinate 7,948,969 downwards.
CTACCTCATATTGGACTAGAACAGTCTGGCCTGTGATCTCAGTGAGGGTATTGATTCCTTTTTTGATAAACTGGAGAACACAGGGTGTGATAGTCAGGAGAACTCCTAGGGTGAAAATGGCTCCCAGCAAAGGAAGCAACCAGGCAGTCAAGGGGTTGGAAAACCATGGGACAGAAACTTGTGGGGAGTACTTTGTATGGAGTTCTTTCCTAAGGTCCTTTAGCACTTTAACATTTTGTTCAACTACACCAGATTCATTAACATAAACACAACATTCCTCCCCAGGTACACACAGGTTCCCCCATTTTCTGCAGTCGGTAAGTCCAGGGTTCACCTGTGTTGCTTCACCACGTCGGCCAGAGAAGTTATCTGTCTCTGGTGCAGTTCAAGGCTGTTCATCATAGATGCCATTGCCTCATCAAGCTTATTTAGGAAGTCTGCTTCCATGCTGTAAACCTTTGCTAGGGCTCCACCCGCAGTTCCTGCTGCTGCCTTGGAAAGAATGATGCATAGGCTGACCAGAAGCAGGATAAATATTTCTCTCCTTTGATGGTCTGGGTCTGGTCGCAGCATCCAAGCGACTTCCTCCTTCTCATAAAAGAGCTGGGGAGTGATAGTAACAGGCAAGCAAATTCCAGAACCAGTAGCATTTGCAAAGAGGGAGGCAGTATACTCACACCAGAGAAAAAATGAGGGTTTGTCACACAGGGTCCTGTCAAGAGGAACAATTTGGAGGCACCTGAAGTCTGGGACTGCTGCAGCTCTCATGAAACAAATAGGAAGAGTCGTGAGTTGGTCAAAGAGGGAAATGCTGTGAAATACAGGCATCATCTCCTCGGGGGCAGATTCCTGTAGAGAGGTGTTAGAAGGAATGGCAGTGAGAGATGCACAGAAAAAATATTGTGAGACATTGGGGTGGGTGGTGTAGTTAAGGAGATCTCAGGCATGTTCAAGGTACTGGGGCCATGTTACAGTAGACTGCAGCTTTCCTTCCATTTTGGATTCCTGTAACAGAATGTGGGATTGAGTGTGAATAGGCTGAGCAGCTAGAACAAGCTGGCGAGAGATGCAGATATGTGCTTCAGGGTACCAGGCGTTGCTGTAAGAGTAGAGCTTTCTCTGCACTCCAGCTCTCCAGCAGTCACTCCAGGGGTCCTGTATATTAATTTCAAACTGGTTATTTTGGATTCGGAACAGGCTTCTTTGGCTGCAAACACTCTCCAACCAGTAAGACCGGAATCTGAGACCATCTTAAGTATCAGCTTCCTGTAAACATTGTCCTTTGTTAAGATGGGGGAAGCAGATAAAGGGTGCCTGAGAGGTAGAGGTGGAATTGGGGAACACAGGGATTATGATGGTCTTGCTGTAGCCTTGTAAAGGACAGTCACTGGTTCCAATTACCTGATTTCTTCCTTCCCAAGTTTCTCTGAATAAAACTGCCAAATATTCATCCAAGTGGGTGGTCTGCTAGCAGGCTGGGCAGAGGCAGAGTTAGCTTGAACTATTATTAGAGCAGCTAAAAGTATGGCACACAGGGGCACCAGGGGGGGCACATAGACTTTGAAGAAGTGAGGAGCTGGTCAAGTTTCTTCCATGTTATGTCGTTTGGGTTTTGGGAGTGTCTCTTTCTCTTCCTCCTCCTCTTCCCATCCATGAGTGACAGGCGTGCCATGTTTTTGGTCAGTGGGAGGAATCTGACATTTCTGGCTGGGATCCAAATGGGTTTTGGGACAATCCTGTGGGAAGATGCAAGTGAAGCCCCTCCCAGTTGTTAACAGTGGATCAGGTCCTTTCCACCGACTGTCTAGGGGGTACTTCCACCTGACAAGTATTTGAGGAAGAATGTTTGGTGTCTGCCAATATTTGATTATGGCTGGACATTTTGGGTCCCCGTAAATGTTAAAGAGGATGAGAGTTGCCAAGGCCATGGCCAGCTGGATGTTATGAGGACATTTACCTGCCTTTTATTTTACTAATTGATTTTTTAGGACCTGATGGGTCTGTTCTATGATGCCCTGTCCCTGTGGGTTATGAGGGATACCTGTATGATGTGCAATATTCCATAACTGACAAAATGATTTAAAGCAAGAGCTAGTAAATGCTGGTCCATTGTCTGTTTTAATCTGTTTGGGAACGCCCATGGTGGCAAAGGTAGAGAGGAGGTGGGCAGTGAGGTCCTTGGCTCTCTCTCCTGTGTGGGCAGTAGCCCAAACAAATTTGGAGTAGGTATCCATGGTGACAAAGACATACTTTTGTTTTCCAAAGGAAGCTATGAGTGTAACATCAGTTTGCCAGAGGGCATTAACTTTTAATCCCCTAGGGTTAGTTCCCAGAGTCTGTAATGCAGGTGTTTTTACTAATGAAGAATAGGAGGAGCAAGTTCTAAGAGTTTGCTGAAGTTGGGTGGAGGGAATTTTAGGAAATCAAGTGCAGAGGCCCTTTAGGTTAGTATGGGTGGTGGAGTGGAATATTTATGCTTCAGAGAGAGACAGGACATAGATCCCTGTAGAGGCGACTCGGTCTGCAAGACAGTTGCCTTCAGAAAGAGGCCCTGGCAGGAGGCTGTGTGCACAGATGTGCTGTATGAAGAGAGGTTGGGTCCTTTCCTGTAAGAGGGATGATATGGCAATGAGGAGAGGGGGGAGAGTGGGTTCCTGTCTAATCATACTAAGGATCTGGATAGCCAGGGCAGCAAATTAACCACATAGATACTATCTGAGAAGAGATTACGAGGCCTGATGTTTTATTGAGAGCTAGATCAACAACATAGAGTTCCCTGTACTGTGAGGAATGGTCAGGGAGTGCGTGAAACAGGATCTGAGGGGCTTGATCCAGGTTATCATAAATTATGGCTGCAGCTCCTTGTTTCCCTCTGTGAAAACAGATACAGCCTGCTTTCTAGGCACATCTTGGAAAATATGGGGGCCGGGAGCCAGTCTAATAATGGGAAAGTTGAGACCCATCTGTCATTAGGGTAGTGGTTTTCTATTTGTCCTGGAAATCCCATGAGGCTCACAGCCTTATGAACATGATTTCACATTAACCACTGAATATCTGGGGGGGAGGGAGAAGGGCATCAATATGACATCAGGCTCCTTCCCCAATGTTTGAACGGAGTGCTCCCTCATGCTTCTTATCATGGCGGCTAAAGAATCCATTTCAGTTAACAGTCGGGGAGTTCCCCCTATGGGTGTGTGCAGCCACTCTAGAACTCTCATGTATTGGTAAAAAGCTCCTACCAGCATGGGGGTGGTGTTAAAAATAAGCAATTGTACAGGAAGGGAGGGTGTAAAATGTGCTAAATCCATGCTCTGGAGAGCTCGATTGATTTCAGTGAGAACTTCTGAGGCTTCTGCTGTGAGATTTTGCTTGGAAGCTGGGTTCCTGTCACCTCACAGAAGATAAAAGAGAGGCTGTAGTGTTGTCATGGGGATAGACAGCCATGGGCGGATCCAGTTAAGATTTCCTAGGAAGGACGGGAGTGATTCTAGTGTGAGCATGGGAGGAAAGGAGAGTACAGGTTTGAGTGGCCTCACTGCCATGAGAGAAATTTCAGTGCCTAGGAAATAAATGGGGGGAATCATTTGAACCTCAGCATAGGCTATTTTGAATCCAAAACCCTCTAGGGATGGTATGAGCCTGTCCTTTAAAGTTGCCAGGTCAGTTGATAATTTGTCCCAAACTAAAATGTCATCCATATAATGGAAGACCTGCAAACCTTGTTCCATGTGGGGCTTAAGGGCCACCACTGCCAGCTCTTGGTAGAGCATTGGACTGTTGGCCATGCCTTGTGGCAGGACAGTCCACTTGTAATGAGTTGCTGGACCTGAGTTGTTAATGGCAGGGACTGAGAAAGCTAAATGTGTGGAAGGGAATTGAAAAGTAGCAGTCCTAGTTAAAAGCACTTGAGAGGCAACAACAGATGAACCCTAAACACAACAGACAGGAAGAAATAACAAAAATCAGAGCATAAATCAATGAAATAGAAACAAAGAAAACAATACAAAAAAATCAATGAATCCAAAAGTTGGTTCTTTGAAAGAATAAACAAGATGGACAGACCTCTAGCCCAGTTAACCAAAAGAAAGAAAGAACAACTCCAAATCAATACAATCCATGACGAAAAGGGAAATATCACAACAGACAAGGAAAAGATCCAGAAAAACATACGGGAATACTTCAAAAACCTATACTCTACCAAGTTTGAAAACCTAGAAGAAATGGATGAATATCTGAAATCCTGGGAATCACCAAAGCTCAACCAAGAAGAGATCCACAGCTTAAACAGACCCATAATACATGAAGAAATTGAAGATGTAATAAGAAACCTCCCAACTAAAAAAAGCCCAGGCCCAGATGGTTTCACAGCAGAATTCTATAAAACATTTAAAAAAGACCTACAACCATTATTACTGAAACTGTTTAGAAGGATACAATCAGAGGGAATTCTCCCAAATTCCTTCTATGAAGCCAGCATCACTCTATTACCAAAACCAGGCAAAGATACAACTAAAAAGGAGAATTATAGACCCATCTCCCTAATGAACACAGATGCCAAAATTCTAAACAGGATACTGGCAAATCGCATACAGACCCACATCAAGAAGATCATCCATCATGACCAAGTTGGATTCATACCAGAGATGCAGGGATGGTTCAACATACGAAAATCAATAAACATCATCAAACACATAAATGGAATCAAAGACAAAAACCACACCATCATCTCAATTGATGCTGAAAAAGCCTTTGACAAAATCCAGCATCCCTTCATGCTTAAAGTCCTAGAAGGAATTGGATTGGAGGGATCATTCCTCAATGTAATCAAAGCCATATACAGGAAACCCACAGCCAATATCATCCTAAATGGGGAAATGACAGAAACATTCCCTTGAAAGGTAGGAACTTGGCAAGGCTGCCCCCTGGCACCACTCCTCTTCAATATAGTGCTTGAAACACTTGCTAGAGCAATAAGGCAAGAAAGGGAAATTAAAGGAGTATTAATTGGAAAAGAGGAAATCAAGCTATCCCTATTTGCTGATGATATGCTTGTTTACTTAAGGGGTGCTAAAAACTCCATCAGAAAACTCCTAAAAACGATTAACAGCTTCAGCAAAGTGGCAGGATACAAAATTACCCTAAAAAATCAATGGTCATTCTTTATACCAAGAACAAGCAACTGGAGAAAGAATTCAGAGAGACCTTCCCACTCACAACAGCCTAAAAAACAAAATACCTAGGAACAAACCTAACCAAAGACACCAAAGATCTCTACAACAAAAATTTTAAACCTTTAAAGAAAGAAATTGAAGAAGACATTAGAAGATGGGAAAAACCTCCCATGCTCATGGATTGGGAAAATGAACATTGTAAAAATGTCCATTCTACTGAAACTCTTGTGTAGATTTAACACAATCCCAGTCAAAAATCCCCAAGAGTTTCTTCACAGGTTTGGGGAAAAAAAAGTCCTTAAATTCATTTGGAAGAACAAAAGACCCCGAATAGCCAAAACAACTGTTCTAGTTTGTCTTCCATTGCTGTGACAAAACACTCTGACCGACACCAATTGGGGAGGAAAGGGTTTATTCAGTTTACATCTTCTGGGTCACAGTTCATCACTTAGGGAGCCCAAGACAGGAACTCAGGGCAGGAACCTGGAGGCAGGAGCTGAATCACAGGCCATGGAGGAACGCTGTTCACTGGCTTGATCCCCTGGCTCATGCCCAGCCTGCCTTCTTAAATGGTACATAATAACCTGCCCAAGGTGGCACCACTCATTGTGGGCTGGGCCCTCCCCACCCAGCTTGACAATCAAGACAATACTCTACAGATGTGGCCACAGGCCAATCCAATGGAACCAATTCCCCAATTGATGCTCCCTCATCCCAGTTGTGTCAAGTTGACACTAAAGCTATCCAGCACAACAACCCTGAGTGAAAAGAGCTACACAGGGGGGATCTCTATACCAGACTTCAAACTATACTACAGGGCTATAGTCATAAAAATAGCCTGGTACTGGCACAAAAACAGACCTGTTGACCAATGGAACAAAACCGAAGATCCAAACCTGTGACTTGTAAAGTTTCTCCATCCAGGCTGGACTGTCAGCTGCTTTCGTCACTATGCATTCTTTGTTTAGGCAAACCATATTGTTGAAAATTCATGGCTGTAGCTTTGTTATTCTGCCTGGAAGACACTACCTAGCACAGGCATCATTGTTTCTGGCTCTTATAATCTCTCCCCTCCTCTTCTCTGATTTGAGCACTTTTTTTAAATGTTTAAAAAATTTTTAATTTATTTAACTTCTTATGTGTATGAGTGTACTGCTTGCATGTAGGTAAATGCACCCGTGTCGTGCAATGCTGTGGAGGTCAGAAGAGGGCATTGGATTCCCCTGGAACTGGAGGTAAAGATGGTTCTTAGCCACCATGTGGCTGCTGGGAATTGAACCTGGGTCCTCTGTAAGAGCAATCAGTGCTCCTAACCACTGAGCCATCTCTCCAGCCTGAATTTGATCACTTTTTTAAAGTGCTTCTCAGTCATTGCTATTTTCTCTTTAGAGAATCATCTGTTGAAGCATATATTCCATTGTTTGCATCTGTCGCTTCTTTTCCTCATGTTTTGTTTTCGAGTTCTTGATGTGTTCCAGGTATTAATGTGCTTCGTTCAGGTTTCTTCATGTCTTCTGAAACTTCATTCAAGAGTTGATTTTTTCCCCTTTTAATTTCTTGAACTTGTGAACATGTTTGTAGATGTTGTTTTGAATTCCATCTCTTAAATTAAATCTAAAATATACTCATTGGGGATACTTACTATGGGATTGAGACCAAGAGAGACAAACTGTCCTGGTTTCATATTCTATATGTGTTTTGTGATGCAACCAGGGTATTTGGAGTTAGATTTTTGGTTCTGTCTTTTGGTGTGAATTTTTTTTTTTATTAATTTTATTTATTTCTGTATGTGTATGAATGTACTGTCTGCATGCAAGTTTGTGCACCCGTGTCGTGCAACGCCGCGGAGGTCAGAAGAGGGTATCGGATTCCCCTGGAACTGGAGTTCTCCTGGAATTGGAGTTTCAGACGGTTCTTAGCCGCCATGTGGGTGCTGGGGATCGAACCGGCGTCCTCTGTAAGAGCGGTCGGCGCTCTTAACCACTAGGCTATCTCTCCAGCCCCTGGTGTGAATTTTTATCCCACATGTTTCAAGTCCCTACATGGTGTAATGTGATAGGTGCTTTGGGGGCTTCCCGAAAGGACAGAATTGGGAGACTGCTTCTCTGTATCCATGTCCTTTGGGTGCCTACAGAGAGTACCAAGGTGGGGTGCCTGTCTGGATAGCTTGGAATAATCCTGAGGAGGACAAGGCAAGGGGAGGTCTCTTACCAGGAAGAATTATGACTTAATTGGCATTTATTTGGATCATATCTTTCAATGTTAATCCAGATGTAAGGTGTTTATTAAAGCAAGCTAAAACTTTTTAAATTTAACTTTTTCACTTTTGAGACCTTCACATATGAGTACTGTATTTACATCCTTACAAGTCTTCTTTTTTGCCTCTCCAAATGCTCCCAAATTCTCCCACCTACAGACAATATTTTGACCTCTTTAATTATTGTTGTTAGCTTTAGGGTTTTTGAAGAGAATTCTGCTAATATGCAAACAGTAAACTTTCACATCAGTCTTGTAGATTTTAACATTAATACTCTTTATGCGTTTTCCATCCCTGACTTTATAACTGTAGTTGGATAAGTATAGTGTCTCTTCTATTCATATGAACTTTGGATTGAAATGCCTCCTCTGCCTGATAGCAAAACCTTGGCTGTAGTTTCAAGAAATGGGCTTTCTGTGCTTTAGTCTGCATCTCAGATTAATTATTTACACAAAATATTCATAACTTTCATTTCTAAATTGAATCTCAAAAATGTTCAAAGTTTCTCTCTCTCTTCTCTTCTCTCTCTCTCTCTCTCTCTCTCTCTCTCTCTCTCTCTCTCCCACTTTTTTGATTTGGGGCCCATAGCCCAGATTGATGTTTAACTCTCTTTGTAGACTTGGATGTTCTTGAATCAATAGAATTATTTCTACCTGAGCTTCTTTAGTGCTCATGTTACATCATGAGCTAACATGGCCAATAATTACAACTATATCACAGAGTTCATTGTGTATTATACGTGTATATTATATAATACAGCTCTTAGTTCTTCTCCTGTGGACACTTCTATGTCACAGTACCCTATGTTTCACCCAATCACCAGTCCTCTCTCTGCTTTCCACAATGGTTACTTTTTCCCACTGAAACATGTAGAAATTCAATCCATGTCACAATCCTCTGCCTAAACTCTAGGATGAAACTCTTCTAGATCATTATTACAGCCACACATTGCACATTCTTGGGTTGAAGGCATGACAAGGACCATCATTAACCACCTTGGATACATAAGAAAATTTCAAGCACATTAGAATTTTCAACTGAAAGAATCATTAGCAATGATATTTTTCTTTATTATCTCCATATTTTCTGTTCACAAGTTTTATTTTAAATGTTTGCAAAACATCTGATCAACCTTTTCAACTATGTTTTGGCTTCTGGTTCATGTATTCATTTACTTAATATGAGTTTCTTAAGTAGCCACTTGCACATATATAGATAACCACTTGTGACATAGTAGTGGACAGCAGAAAAGTGCATGATGCATGCAAGGCTTCTCTACTTTCTAGATTCAGAGATCCAGCCATTTTGGCCTAGTAAGTCTGGTTGTTCTCACACCTGCCTTGGGAAACAATAACTCTCCGTTCACCATTCCCATTATGGTTTCCAGATTTTCCCATCTGATTGCCAATCTCCACAGTGACTGAGGGCTGCCATTGGTCATACTTCTTATGCATTCCACATTCCTCCACTAAAGAAGAAAGAGCCCCAGACAGACAGAAAGATGTGTTCAGAGTCTTCTTTCTTTTCTTTTTTTTTTTTAAGTTAAGCATCTTCTTTTTTATTGATGTTTTGTGTATTTCAGACATCATTTTTCAATTCATTTCAGGCATATTCCCCTTTCCCTTCCCCCCACCCCACCCCACCTCAGATCATGTATTCTGCCATAACTGCCCTGCATCTTTCTCTCAGTATTTTTTTTATATTTAGCAATTCACATTTTCCTCCATTAATTTTATATTACTCTAAAATATGGATACATACTCTCCACCCATATACAGTAATTAAAGAGTATGAAAATATTTGGTGGGTGGATTCTAGACCCCATTGAGAGACTCACATTATAACAACATAGTTGCTTTCAGATAAACAGAAATATAACAATAATGTTATTCAGCTTGGCTTTCATCTGGGGTATTTGATGTTAGCATCCACAAATGAGGGAAACCATTCTCCATTTGTCTTTCTGGGACTGTGTTACTTTACTCAGCATAATGGATTCAAGCTCCATCTATTTACCTGCAAAGTTCATAATGCCATCTTTCTTTACCACTGGATAGTACTCCATTGTGTAGATGTACCACATTTTTGTCATCCACTCATCTGTTGAGGGGCATTTGGCTTGGTTCTAGCTCTTCCCTAGTATGAAGAGAGTTGCAATAAAATGTGTGTGCATGTATCTTTGTGGTAGGATGAGTCTTTGGGGTATATACCCAGGAGTGGTATAACTGAGTCATACCCAGGTGGTAGGCCCATTCCGAGTCTTTTAATGGTTCTCCACATTGCTTTCCATAGTGATTGTACAAGTTTACAATCCCACTAGCAGTGGATGAGTGTTCCCCTTTCCCCGCAACCTCTCCAGCATCTGTCATCTTTTGTTTTCTTGATCTTAGCTAGCCGTATTGGAGTGAGATGATACCTGAAAGTGGTTTTAATTTGCATTTCCTTAATTATTAATTATGTTGAACACTTTTTAAGAGGTTTCTCAGTCATCTTTACTTCCTCACTGGTGAAGACTCTGTTCAGCTCTTTACTCCATCTTTTGAGTAGGTCATTTGTCTTCTTATTCTTTGTTTTTTGAGTAGTTTATATATTCTTGACATTAATGCTCTGTCAGATGTATCACTGGTAAAGATTTCACCCTACTCTGTGGGTTTTCTCTTCACGTCCTTGATTGTTTCTTTCGCTGTACAGAAGCTTTTGAGTTTTATAAGGTCCCATTTGTCGACTGTTGACCTTACCTCCTGTGCCTCTGCTGTCTGATTTAGAAAGTCTTTTCCTATGCCTATGTCTTGTAGGTTGTTGCCAACTTTTTCTTCTATCACCTTCAGGGTTTCAGGCTTCACGTTGAGGTCTTTGATCTACTTGTTGATTTTTGTACAGGGTGAGAGGTAGGGGTTTAGTTTTGGTCTTCTACAAATGATGATCCAATTTTGCCAGCACCCTTTGCTGAAGATGCTATCGTTTCTCCATTGAGGGTTTTTTGCCCCTTTGTCAAATATGAGGTGGCTGAAATTGTATGAGATCAAGATTGGATCTTCAATTTTGTTCCATTGGTCAACAGGTCTGTTTTTGTGCCAGTACCAGGCTGTCTTTATGACCATTGTCCTATAATATAGTTTCAAGTCTGGTAGGGTAATCCCCCCTGTATTGCATTTTTTCACTCAGGGTTGCTTTAGCTATTCAGGGTCTTTTGTTTTTCCATTTGAATTTAAGGATTATTTTTTCCAAGTCGGTGAAAAAGCTCATAGGGATTTTGATTGAGATTGTGTTGAATCTGTACATCAATTTAGGTAAAATGAACATTTTTACTATATTAATTTTCTCAGTCCATGAGCATGGGAGGTCTTTCTATCTTTTGATGTCATTTTCAATCTTCTTCTTCAGGGGTTTAAAATTTTTGTTGTTGAGATTTTTGGTATCTTTGGTTAGGTTTGTTCCTAGATATCTTATTGTTTTTGAGGCTATTGTGAGTGGGAAGGTCTTCTTATATTCCTTCTCCACTTGTTTATTGTTGGTGTGAAGAAATGCTACTGATTTTTCTAGGTTATTTTGTAGCCTGACACTATACTAAAACTCGTACTCGTTACTAGAAGTTTTCTGGTGGAGTTTTTAGCATCCCTTAGGTAAACTATCATATCATCTGCAAAAAGGGATGACTTAACTTCTTTTCTGATTAGTACTTGTCCTAGTTTGTCTTCCATTGCTGTGACAAAACACTCTGACCAACACAACTTGGGGAGGAAAAGGTTTATTCAGCTTACATCTCCTGGGTCACAGCTCTCACTCAGGGAGCCCAAGGCAAGAACTCAGGGCAGGAACCTGGAGGCAGGAGCTGAAGCACAGGCCATGGAGGAATGCTGTTCACTGGCTTGCTCCCCTGCCTCATGCCCAGCCTGCCTTCTTATATGGTACACAACAACCTGCCCAGGGTGGCACTACTCATTGTGGGCTGGGCCCTCCCACACTGCTTGACCATCAAGACAATACTCCACAGATGTGGCCACAGGCCAATCCAATGGAGCCAATTCCCCAATTGAGGCTCCCTCAACCCAGGTGTGTCAAGTTGACACAAAAGCTATCCAGCACAGTACTCCTTTAATTTTCTTCTCTTTTCTTATTGCCCTAGCAAGCGTTCTGACACAGACCAAGATGCTGAAGGGCTGTACTGGGGTCATCTACTACTTTTCAGGAGAGGGCAATATTTGTGTATAACTAAAAGCAATACTAAAAGCAATAAGAAATTGGTTTTGCAGGGAACTTGTGGATATTTTGGTTTTGACAAATTATTTAATCTCTAGAAACCTGTTGGTTCCCCATTGTAGACACTGGTCAGCCATTCCCAGAGAGCAGGGCTATCTTGAGAATTGGGGATTACACAGCATGAGCTCATTTTTTTTCTTTTCAGGAGCACTAGTGGAGAATGGATCCAAACGTCTCTTCTTTGGGTCCTGAAATCACAACTGTGGATAGAAACTACTCTCTAACATCATTCTGTGACTCTGTGTACATTACTCTAGCTTTCCTTATCATCATCATTGCCCTGGCTGGACTGGCAGGAAATACCATCATGCTGTGGCTTCTGGGCTTCCACATGCACAGGAATGCTTTCACTGTCTATGTCCTCAACCTGGCTGGGGCCGACTTTCTCTTCCTCTGTATTCTGTTGGTATATTACCTGCGTCGTATAATTCATCACTTCCAGTTAGTCTACATCTCCATTCCTTTGTATTTCAATATTATGTTAACTTTCACTTACCTTGCAGGCCTGAGCATGCTTAGTACCATCAGTGCTGAGTGCTTCCTGTCCATCTTGTGGCCCATTTGGTACCACTGCCATCACTGGACACAACACATCAGCTGTCATGTGTGCCCTGCTCTGGGCCTTGTCTCTGCTATTCAGCCTCCAGCTAGTGACAGCATGTGGCTTTCTCTTAAACAGTTATGACTATATTTGGTGTTGGACATCTGAATTCATCACTGGTACTTGGCTGGTTGTTTTGTTTGTGATTCTTTCTGGGTCCAGCCTGGTCTTGTTGGTTAGGATTTTCTATAGCTCAAGGCTGTATGTGACCATTGCACTTATGTTTCTGGGTCTACCCACTCTTTGGCCTGCCCCTTAAGATCTATCGGGTTCTTTCACCATGGATTGGCAATCTTCAGTTTAAATACCCCTGTAACTTCCATGAGATGCTAGTATTCCTGTCCTCTGTTAACAGCTGTGTCAACCCCATAATTTACTTCCTTGTTGGTTCCTTTAGGCGTCATAAGTTTCCATGTCATTGTCCTTGCACCCTCAAGCTGATCTTGCAGAGAGCCATGCAGGACATTCCTGAGGAAGAGGAAGGGGGAGACTTAAGAAACACTGGAGGGTTTGGAGAGATGGCTCAGTGGGATAAGATCACTGACTGCTCTTCCAGAGGACCCAGGTTCGATTCCCAGCACCCACACGGCACCAAAGAACCATCTTGGGCCTGGCGTGGTGGCCCATGCCTTTAATCCCAGCACTAGGGAGGCAGAGGCAGGCAGATATCTGTGTGTTCAAGGCCACCCTGGAATACATAGTGAGCTCCAGGCCAACTGGGACTAAAGGGAGACCCTGTCTCAAAAAAAAAAAAAGCCTGCAGATGTGGAAAAAGTCTGGTGTAGCAGTTGAGAGCTACTTTGCCCACACAGAATTGCAAAGTTGACAGTTAACTTTGCCTTTTATTTTTCCACTCAGAAATTCAAGAAAGGAACTGCCCAACATGAAAAGTTCTGGTGGAAACTACGAATGGTTTTGGCAATATAGTGTTTGAAACATTTGCTAGGGCAATAAGGCAAGAAAAAGAAATTAAAGGAGTACCAATTGGAAAAGAGGAAGTCAAGCTATCCCTTTTTACTGATGATATGATTGTTTACCTAAGGGATGCTAAAAACTCCACCATAAAGCTCCTAGAAACGATTAAGAGTTTCAGTGAAATGGCAGGATACAAAATTAACCTAGAAAAATCAGTAGCCTTTCTTTACGCCAACAACAAGCAACTGAAGAAGGAATACAAGGAGAACTTTGCCCTTTCAAAGTGGAGCTGTATTGATAAATTGGCCGCACCTGTTCCTGATGTTAAATCAGTTGGGACAGTGATCATTTTTGTAGAAATTATGTGATTCAGATTTTGTTAAACAAGTGCTGCAATGTCTCTGGAACTCCTTTCCTCAGAGCTATATACCCTGTGGTATCACCCCTTGCAAAAGTAACTCTGCTGGTTCGGGATGTGTATGGGAGTTGATAAATTCCTCTTATAAGGCTAAAGTTTGTGTATAAAAAGACTTAGACAATTTGGCCACTTTAAATCATTGGGAAAAATATTCTGCCCAAAACCAACTTGGGAAGGAAAGAGTTTACTTGGTGCACATCTCCTGAATATCAGTTCATCACTGAGGGAGCCCAAGGTAGGAATTGGGCAGAAACCTGGAGGTAGGACCTGAAGCACAGGCCATGTAGGAACAATGCTTACTGGCTTGCTCCCCTGGCCCATGCTCAGCCCACTTTCTTTTTTTTTCTTTTCTTTTTTTTTTTTTTGGTATTTTTAAGAAAGGGTCTCCCTGTAGCCACAGCTGTCCTGGAACTCACTCTGTAGACCAGGCTGGCCTTGAACTCATAAAGATATGCCTGCCTCTGCCTCCCAAGTGCTAGGATTAAAGGTGTGCACCACCAGGCCTGGCCAGCCCACTTTCTTATACGACAGAAACAACATGCCCAGGGTGGTACTGCACGCAGTGGGCTGGCCCCCAACATCATACAACATTCAAGAAGATGACCCACAGACTTGGCCATAGGCCAGTTCAATAGAGAAAATCCCCTAATTGAGGCTACAACAAACCAGGTGTGTCAAGTTGAGAGCTAAAGATATATAGCACAGTCACCGAACCTGATACTGTTAAATAAATATTATATTTTGTACAAATTTTCACATTAAAAAAACTTACTATCAATATCAATAGAACTAAATAGCCTTATAATCCTAGGCTGAGTTTATTTCTCCAGGCTTTAGAACATCTCTGTCTTAATAAATTACTTACTAAACAAAGTATATTGGAAAAAAAATCTATGTTAATCTCTAGTGACTTGGAGTCCTCACCTATAAGTTGATTGTTTCCATCTTTCTCAACATTGGAAAGAATCAAGTCAGGATTGAGAGTGAGATGCACCAATACCCATATGTACTTAAAGTTTGAGGTATACTGTCCTCCAATGATTCGCTATAATACTTTGGTTGGCATGCCAAGGGCTTGTCTTCCTTCTTTCCCTTCTTTGTGCCTTGATTCTTCCTCTCTGGGGTCCATCTATTTCCTCATGGCTATGTACCTATGAGGTTCACTAGACTCAGTTCTCTTGGAATTGTCCCTATCTCATTTTTACATCATTCCAAGCAACTCATTTATTACTTGAATGATGTATATTTAGTTACATTTTCATAGAAATATACTTCAACTTTAAATGCTGCATTCTTTGATAATTGCAACTGAAGTACATTTAAAGGAGTCTGAGGTACACAGATCAAAGGAAACAGTTCAACAAGTTTGCTTAGGTGAATATGGGTACATGATTCCTAGTCAAATCAAGACATGACAGTCTTTGTACCAATATGAGTACCTATTTCACCTCCTGGTGACTTCTTTCTCAGAGGTTAATTCTGTTCCCATTTTAAAAATATTTAGAGTGTAAATTGAAGTTATGTAACAAGATGTTGTATGATATGTATGTCACACAATTAATTTTATTTTATTATTTTTTCTCAATATTTTTTATTTAATTTTTTTTAACAGTAAGTAATAAGTAGTGAATACAAGCATCCTTCATGTAAAACCAATTTGCAAGCAGCTATGCCCAAACCCAAATAGCCCAAGGCTCCCACCATCCAGCTGGAGGGGCTTGTATGTACAAGCATGTTGATCAAATAAGAGTCCAGTCTATATTGCTGTAGTTTCACCATTTGCCCCAATTGCAGCCCTTTCATTCTACCACACCCCCTCTTCTGCTGATTGTTCCCTAGGCATCGAAAAGGGGCACAAGTGGGTGAGATGCAAAACAGTCTACTTTCTCTGGAGATGTCGTTTTGGACTCTGATCAGTTCAGGCTGTTTCCTTTCATGGGTTGACAGTTTATCCAGAGATAACCTTTCAATCCTACTAATGAAGCACAAGCAATTAGATGTACCTGCATTTAAACAGTACTAATTATTATGGTAGGTTACATTGGTATAGACACAGATATTTGGGTGGTATGCTAATCCATGAACAATATTTTTTCTGTAAAAGATGACAAGGTCTTACTGTGGCTTATAACATCTCCTAACCACTAGAGGATTTAAACTTGTGGCATCAGCCATGAATTATTCCTCCAAGGAGAGAGCTACTAGCCAATTATTTGGGGCATATACAGACATATGGCTGCCACTGCTGCACAGTATTTCCAGGCAGGTGAGGTGTAGATGATGCTGATGGGGGAGTCTTGCTTGACTCAAGGAGACCAATATTTGCTTTATTGGTTTAGTAGCCTTTTGTAACACTCTCTGACATTCCAGAGACCAGCTGTACACTTGCGAGTGTGGTCTCAATACATCTTTCCCATGCTTACACCAGGTCTTTGACAGCAGGGCCTTACCACATCTCTTCCTGCAGGTATCCCAGTTTACAGGCAAGAAGACTTTACCTTTTGGGGGGCTTGGATCCCCTGGCCAACATCTCCTTGGCAGAATAATCCATTGCTGATATCAGAGCTCTCCTGCGTTAATATATTTGGCTTAATTGCACAGCTTAAAAAGACTTTAGTATGGCTGGAGAGATGGCCTAGTGGTTAAGAGCGCCGACCGCTCTTACAGAGGACCTGGGTTTGATCCCCAGCACCCACATGGCAGCCGAGAACCGTCTGAAACTCCAATTCCAGGAGAACTCCAGTTCCAGGGAAATCTGACACCCTTTTCTGACCTCCGCAGCATTGCACAACATGGGTGTACAGGCTTTCATGCAGACAGTACATAGATACACATACATAAATAAATAAATGCCGGGTGTGGTGGCGCACACCTTTAATCCTAGCACTTGGGAGGCAGAGGCAGGTGGATCTCTGTGAGTTCGAGGCCAGCCTGGTCTACAGAGTGAGTTCCAGGACAGCCAGAGCTACAGGGAGACCCTGTCTTAAAAAAAAGACTTTAGTATTACATTTGTCTCTGAATAGAGAATAATCCTTTTCACAGTTCCTATGTCGATTCGTCAATTAAATGAAGCAGTTATACCAGTTTTATAAGGGATTACCTGTATAACAGTCAGCTCTAATTTACAGTTAGGGAATGACTTCATTACCATCATGTTTTTCTTTGTTTTATGAAAAGTTGGTAAGAAAGTCTCCATATTAAAACTTGGTGGCACCGGTTCACATTTCAGAAAACATTTAGCACGTAATTGAAGGAGTATAACGTGATGTTTTATTATATATATGTCATAAAATGAATGTTATAGTTGAACAGTCTAACATGTCCATCATCTCATGCAAATATCCACTTTTCTTCATGTGGGAACATCCATTGATTCATAAATCTCCTCAAAACATTGCAATAATATTTCTTATAGATCTCACGTTTTACAGTGATTTTATTTCATCCTATTTTTTCTCTTCCATTTCCCCATTTTCTCTCCCTTAACACAAAGGTTTGGTAATGACTATATTGTTGTTTGTTTGTGTATGTATTTACTCTGTAAGACATAGTTCACATGTAAATGATGTTATGTGATTTTTTTCCTACGTGTAGCTTATTTCATTTATTATAATGAGATTTAGGCAATGTAATAATGATCTTTTTGATAATTGATTAGTTATCTTGAATATTTGATTAATGGTTTTAGTAGCTGACTGCCTGTGTTTTGATCCATTCCTCCATTGTTTGATATTTGGCTTGGTAGCAAAACTTGACTATTGTGAATAATGCTTCATTAAACATGTAAAACTGTATTAATGGTAGAATGACATTTAATTGTCCACCATTTTATTTTAATCTGATGTGCCTTTGTTTAAAGGTGTATCTGATATCAAAGTAAAGCTACATTATTTTTAGTTAAATGCCCTTACCTTGCAATGTATTGATTACATTGTTAGACCTTGTGGTGGTTTGAATGAGAATGTCCCACACATGCTTTAAGTATTCAGATATTTTGTCCCCAGTTGGTGGCACTGTTCTGGAAGGTCTTAGAAGGTATGGCCATGCTGGAGGAAGTATGTCATTGTGGGGGGCCTTAGTGAGTTTAACAAGCCTTGCCATCTCCAGTCTCTCTCTCTTGACTTCCTGTGTTCATTGCAAGATATGAACCTCAGCTTTCTGTTCCAGCTCCAGCTCCAGCCACCATGCCTCCCGCCACAATGGACTCTAATTCCCTGGGACCATCAATCATAAGCTCAAATAAACTCTTCCTTTTATAAGTTCCCTTGCTCATGGTGGTTTTATCACAGCAACAGAAAAGTGACTAATGCAATTATTTGGTACCAGAGAGTGGGCTGTTGGCTGTCAAGAACCTGGCCATGTGGATATTTGGAGAAATGTGGAAGACTATGGAACTTTGGGCTAGAAATGCTGTTGACTACTTTAAGCAGAGCTTAACGGGCCATTCTAGTAGAAGCCTGGAAGAAATCATTGCTGCAAAAAAATGTAGTTCCAGAGGAAAATAAAGACTTTGGCAGCAACTGGGATCTTTTGTCAAAAAGTCTGGCCACAGTGTGCCCACAGCCCAAATGCTTGCCTGATGCTAAGTTGAAAAGCAATGGACTAATGTCTTTGGTGGAGAATATTTCAAGACAGCCTAATATAGAAATGGTGGCATGGCTATTAATGGTGAATATTGTGCAGATCTACAGTGAAAAAGAGAAGATGGGGCAGAAATAAATGCAGAATGTACAGTTTGGATCTGAAAAGTCCACTAGGAAGTTAAAAGGTGGGACCAAGGCATGTGAAGGAGATTAAAGTGATTAAGGAGAGGCCTAGCTATTTACAAGTAAACAATGGAAAAAGTGAGATTAAAGTGATTAAGAAGAGGCCTTGAGATTTGAAATTGTGAAATATTTGCCAAGGAGAGCTGCATACAGGGAGTGGTACCAGCCTAAGGAAGAGATGTATCTTGCAAGCAAAGCTGGAAGAGCTGAGCCATTTAGCCCTTTGCAAATAATTCCCAGAAGTCGCACATGGAGCTACTGGACTTGGTGTTTGCCCTGCTGGTTTTCAGTCTTGTTTTGGTCTAATATTTCCTCACTATGCCTCTATTCCTCCCTTTTGGAATGGGAATGTGTATTCAGGTCCACTGTATGTTGGGAGTATATAATTTGTTTTTTGATTTTACAGGAGCTTACAGTTAAGAGATTGTCCTGTGTCTCAGAAAAGATTTTGGACTATACACTTTTGAATAGAATTGAGACTGGTAAAGACTATGGGGACTTTTAGGACTGGACTAAATGCATTTTGCATTTTATATTGTCAGGAGCATATGGGGGCCAGGGAGTGGAATGTGGTGATTTGAATGAGATTGTCCCCCATAGGCTTTAAATAGTCAGACATTTTGTCTCCAGTTGGTGGCACCATTCTTGGAGGACTTAGAAGGTGTGGCTGTCCTGGAGGAAGTATGTCATTGGGGGTGGGCTTAGTGAGTTTAACAAGCCTTGCAGTCTCCAGTCTCTCTCTCTCTTGATGGTGCTTATTGTGAGATGTGAACCTTGGCTTTCTGCTCCAGCCCTGGCCACCATGCCTCCCACCACAATGGACTCTGATTCCCTGGAACCGTCAATCATAAGCTCAAATAAACTCTTCCTTTTATAAGTTTCCTTGGTCATGGTCGTTTTATCACAGCAACAGAAAAGTGACTAATACAGACCTTGTATATTTAAGTGCATATTTATGTTGTTAGATTGATGGCTAACAAATATACAACTGTCTTCTGTTTGGTATCCTTCATTCATTTACTTTTGTAGTGCTGGCTATTGAGCACAGGTCCTTATGCGTGGTGGGACAACATTATCTAACTGACCTACACTCTCAAGCCTAACCTCTTTGTTATTTTGCATTCCAGTATGTTCTGTTCTATGGTTTAACTGAATATTTTTTATAATTACATGCACTTTACTAACTTGGTATAGTCATTTATATCATTTACATATTCATTAGTGCATGACTGAAATTTCTTAGTGGGTAGAGGCATTTACCAATGGTAGATCAGTGGTCAGATCTTAGAAGCTAGCAGGGGCCCAGATTACCAGATATCCTCTGACTTCCACACATGCATCAAGCATTTGCATATCTCAAACTCACACACACACACATGCACACAAAAATAGTAACTACATTAATAGAAATTTAATCATTGGGCTGGAGAGATGGCCTAGCAGTTAAGAGTGCTGACTGCTCTTGCAGAGGACCAGGGTTCGATTTCTAGCACCCACATGGTGGCTGTGGACCATCTTTGTCTTCAGTTCCAGGGGAATCCAACACCCTCCTCTGACCTCTGTGGCATTGCACGACACGAGTACACAGATCTACCTGCAGACAGTACACTCATATGCATAAAAAATAAATCAATAAAAGGGAGGATTATTTTTATGAAAAGAAATTTAAGCATTAATTTATTCATTCATTACTCTGAGTTTTCAATTTAGCTTTAATATAATATTTTTTTTGAGATAGGGTCTCTCTGCACCCACAGCTGGTCTGGAACTCACTATGTACATCAGGCTGGCAGGTCTCAGATCTGCTTGCATCTGCATCCCACGTGCTGGGATTAAAAGTGCGAGGCATCATGCCCATCTTTAATGTAATCTTATTCAGAATTAGAGCAGTATTCTTGGCTGATTGAGATCCTTGCAAGATTATCTCCCCAAAGCCTCATAGTATTGTATGTATTTTCACACAGTAGCTAAGGAAATAGGTAAAAGCCCATAGTGCCAGACCATAAGGCACATTGAAGAAGACAGACAGGAGAGTTGTCTATGTCATCCTCCCAAAACTCTGAGTAGCTCAACATGTACAGAGATACCTTCAGCTTGGGGAAAGAAAAGGGAATTATGTCTGTGCCTCGATTTGAAACCCATTACCAGGCTTACCAAATGAAACTGAGTGCTGGGCAAAGTCCCCTGATTCCTGCCTTTACATCTATATCTATAGACCAAGCCACTGGAACTGCATTGGTGAAAACAATATGTTATAATTTAATGCCATCCTCTAATCCTGGGCAGCATAGCGAGGGAGAGGCAAGCCTTTTCCTATTGTGAATTTCTGTAAAACAACATAGAAATTGGTCCTTGAGAGTGGTGCCAAGTCTCCACCATGGGATACAGCACTGGTTGAAACCAGATCCTCTTAACAGAGTGTAGAACTGTGTGGTGAGCTGCTAGACCTGCCCCAACATCAAATGGTGATATATGCCCTCATTGCACAGACTTCAGTATCTGCCTACATCACTGCCAATCTTAATGTAAGAACCTACCCCTTACTCAGAGTGTGTAGTTGTTGTGAGACTCCAGTGTATACCAGCTTGGTATTAACATTGCTGCAAAATGGACAGTCTCTACATATTCTCTTTCCAGCCAACACAGATGGAGCTCTAGAACTGCTTTGGACAAGGCAGAGAACTCTGCCCAGTGACACAGGTCCAGGTTTTGATCCACACCACCACCATCACTTTGTAGTTCTTGGGATGTTCCCAAGTGTGTGAAGATTCTCAAAGCTGTAAGACTCAGGTGCAACCCAGTATAATAGCAGTAGTGCAGGTGTTCTAGGGACTGCCTTCACTAAAGTTCCTTCAATCTTCTGGAATGAGACCTTGTTTACTAGAGATAAGATGGGAGGAGTAAGAAAAGGATTTTGTTCTAGAACTTATTACTGAGTGGGTGAAAGCCTTCACTTGGAAGATCTCTAGTCTAGACCATAAGTAGAAGCTCTGTAACAGTGAACATACCAGGGGAAGGCACAAGGATCCAGTCTATATAGTGCTTAATCAGCTAGCATCAACTGTGCCTCACTGTAACAGTCTTCGGTCACAAGTCCTTCTCAACTCAACATTAGATATCACATACCACTTTGGGCATTCATATTATTTTAAGACTGTCCTTTTTTGATGGCCTGTTCACTCAGGGAGAGACAAATCTAGGTGGCATTAGGGGTGTAGGCATAATAGGAGCCTGGGCTGCCCATCCTCAGAGATCCTGTCCAGAGCTGGTAGGGATCCATAGTGTATGACCACAAGTCAATGATTTTGCATGAGCCACACATGAGAGGACCATCCACAGCAAGAAGTTTGAACATACCAACAGCTATTGGACATTGTAAAGGATGCTCTAGGTGGGAAGTTTCTCACAATACACACCTACATTAAAAAATCAGAAATTCATTTCAAATAAAAATATGGTCACAGATGGCTATTGGGTAAATCATGTTGCTACCAAGTTTGAGCATTCAGTTGCTGAGATTCACATGCACACACACAAATAAATAATGAAAAAAAATATTGTGGCATACCAAAGAGTTAGAAAATCAAATGAAATCTAAACTCAAAATGAATAGTAAAGAATAAGTTATATGGAGCAGAGGAAATAACAATTCAAACAAAATAACAATAATGAACAAAAAGAGCTCATTATTTTAAAAGAAAAAAAACCCAGGACTACCTTTAGATAGAATAACTTAGAAAAATATCAGGAAGACTCCAAGAAATGACATAAGATATGGAAAAAGATAGAACCAAGACCATAGAGACACAAAGGATCATTCCAGATTCCTGTCAACAGATACATGCTAAAGGCTGGTAGCACAGAAAAAATGGATAACTTCAGATGACCCTTCACCAAGACAGAGTCATGAAGAGATGGAAAACCTGATGAGAGCAATATGTAATGAGGACAAATCTATAAAAAAGTCTTAGACGATGAAAAACTCAAAACAACATGGCCTCATTGATGACATCTATGTAACATTTAAGAGAGAACTCTTAGGATTTATAGGAAGAGCTATAGGCCAGTATGTTTGAATAAATAATTTCCACAATTCTTCAATAAACTAATAGTAAAACAACTCCAACAGTGCCCTAGAAATTGTTCACTGTGACCAAGTAGAGTACATACTAGCATTGCAAGGATGTGACAACAGATGCTAATGTGGTGCATTGTTTAGAATTTGTATCACTACAACAAAATATTTGACAGAAAAACCAATGGGCAGAGTTTTCTTGTGCTTCTGGTTTGAGGGTTAGTCCATTGCTGCTGGGTCCCATGGACCTCAGAAGAGAGTGGATTTGGGTGTGTGTGGTAGAGGGTGGCCACTCACAACATGGATGACAGGAAGACACAGGAGTATACATGGAAGGCCACTCTCTTAGTGACTTACTTTTTCTATTAATA
Source organism: Rhizomys pruinosus (assembly GCA_009823505.1). NCBI lineage: Eukaryota > Metazoa > Chordata > Mammalia > Rodentia > Spalacidae > Rhizomys > Rhizomys pruinosus. Next base: position 7,926,135 of record VZQC01003255.1, on the reverse strand, counting down.
TTTTAGATACTAGTGTTTTTACAGTCTCTCCATAAGCACCACTAGCTGGTGACTAAGGCTTTAAAGCAAAATCTAATGGAGTATTTTTCATACTCAAACCATAAGATCCTGTCCTTGATCTCAAAGAGTCATGTCTACTTCACAATGGAAGATATGTTTATTCTGTGTTCAAGAGTCCCCCAAAGTCTTGAGAGTCCTAGTTCCAATATGGTTTAAAAGTCCAAGCTCAAATTATCCTGACACCAATGGCTGTGAGTCTCTGTAAATTCACAGACAGATGATAGATAGATTGATAGATAAATAGATAGATAGATAGATAGATGGATAGATAGATAGATAGATGATGGATAGATAGACCAACAAGTTGCTTGTTTCCAATATTCAATGGCCTAGGATAATAAATACTCCCATTCCCAAAGCAAAGAACAACATGTAGGATCAGACCAAAATGAGACCCAACCCCAGCAGAATTAACCATAATTTTCAAATTCTGTGTCTGGTATCCATGACACGTTCTTTTTAATCTTCCTTTCAAATCTTGGTTAAAACCTTCATGATGTACAACTTTCCCATTTTCTTGGCTTGCAAAACAAGCATCACATGGACAGTGTCAAGGTCTTCTGCAAGGTTGAGAATTATTCAGACCCATTTACAACATGGCCCCAGAAACTTTCAGTGCTTGGTGAGCACTGGCAAACCCATGGACAGGAGGTGTTCTAATTTGCTTTCAATGGCTGTGACAAAACATTCTGACCAAAACCAACTGGGGGAGGAAAGGGTTTATTCATCTCACATCCCTTGGTTACAGTTTGTTACTGTTTAAATAAAATTGGTCATTTAAAATCTACTTTATAAGGTTTATAGTTTAAAATAATGAGTTTAAAATAACTGTTACATGTTCATACATAGAGGTACTTTAGTAAAAATTTATATGGGGATATAAAACATTCAATACAAGTAATAAAGGTCTATAGGGGTCTATTGTTATAGGTAAAAAAGTTATAGAAATAAACTTGTTTCTCTAAGGTCATAGTTCAATCAAGTAGTTTTAAAACAAAATATATATCTAGTTAAGGTTTTGTCCGAGGTTTGTCTACACATTATATAGTATTTAAGGATTTAGTAAATATTAAAATTCCTATATTAAATAAAATTGGTTAAATATTATTATTATTATTTCAAATTTTCATTTATTTTCTATGTGTATGAGTGTACTGTCTGCATGTAGGTTTGTGCACCATGTCGTGCAAAGACACAGACGTCAGAAGAGGGTGTCAGATTCCCCTGGAACTAGAGTTCTTCTGGAATTGGAGTTACGGACAGTTCTCAGCAGCCATGTGGGTGCTGGGGATTGAACCCCGGTCCTCTGCAAGAGCAGTCAGTGCTCTTAACCACTAGGCCATCTCTCCAGCCCAGTTAAAAATTATTAATATAAAATTAGTAATGCACTTAAGATAATTAAAATACAAATTTTTATAATACTAAATATTTAGTACTGTATTTACAGCAACAACTTTCTGATTAAATATACACAAATGTTCTCTATATTTTTCTGTATTGTATAATGTTACCTATAAAATTTTCCTTATAAGATAATTTGACTAAAAAACCCGAGCTTTGCCTAGTTAAACAACAGTATACAGCCCAATAAGAGACACTTTAAATTGACTTAATAGGCCTCTACAAATTGGTTCCTGTCAATGAGTACATAGAACAACTGGCTTTTAAAAATTATAGGTCAAAATGTAAATGTCTAAAAAACAAAAATGGAGAGGATAATATGGTTCCCTGTGGGTCACAGTTAAATATACAACTCTCCACTCTAAACCTTTTTGTCAATTTTTCAATTTTAAATGTAAAATTATAATCCCCAATCCTTTACTAACTATGGGAAGAGGACTTGATTCCCACCAACTTAGGTGCCTGCGAAAAGTGTTTGTCCTTGGACTGTGAAAATGGTCCAGAGGCCACCAGTAAAGGGGTTGGCCCATGTAGGCAACAAAAGAAAGGGAGAATTCTGAGAAAAGACTACATTTCAGGGAACCAACCCACAGGGTGATACATAGGTGTTCCTGCTGGCATTTCTGAGTTGAGTCAATTATTATGACAGTGGCTCCTTATGGGACTTGTTTGGCTGCTTCCTTTAACTAAGAGGCATGAGATCTATTGGAGGGATATTATTTCTCACCACAAATTAGATATAATTGTAAAATCTTTTAAAAGCTTAATGGTTAATTATACATTTCAGTGAAGGAGGACTTTACTATACCAATAAGGAGTTAATTTGTCTATATAGCTAAAAGGTATGGTGACATGGACATTTGTACCTATCCCTTTGGATAATTGCCTCACCTCTAGATTTTGCTTTATAGACAGATGAGACATATGAATGGATAAAAGTTATGGTACCAGTTATGGACTACTTTTAATAAGGAACTGTTGTCTAGGGGCCCCCCAAATTCCCTCAAAATAAAGGCTTTTGCCTGAAATGTTGGCAAACATACAAAAAGGAGGTGGTAAGACACTACTGCTGAAGACATTGTATTAGCATGAAAAGGATGTTTAGAGACCTTGCCTTAAAAATGGACAGTTGGCCTTCATGATGCCAGAAAGCATTATATAGACCACTGAAAGAAATTGGTCTCCATTCAAGCAAGACTTAGCTGCCCTTCAGTTGCCTGGAGATTTGTGCACTCAGGGGCAGCCTAATATTTGTGTGCCCCAAAAGTTAAGTGGCTATTAGCTCACTCCTTGGGGGAATAGCACATGGCTGATACCATAAGCTTACACCCTCTAGTGTTTAAGAGACATTATAGGGCATAATAAAAATTTGTTGTCATCCCTTGGCACAAAAGTTACAGTTCTATGATTAACATACTATCTAAACATTTGTGTCTGTGCCCACAAGGTAACTTGTCATGATATTTAATGCTGTTTAAGTGTCTGTACCTCTCATTATTTATGTTTTATTAGTAGAATAAGAAAGGGACTCCTGGATAAGCTGCCAGCATGTGAAAAGGGAAGCCTGGACAGACACGAGAGTCTGAAGCATCACTTAATAGTGGACTGTTTTGCTTCTCTCCCACTCTTGTTCCTTTCTCCAAAACCTAGTGACCAGTCACAGAAGAGGGGACACTGCAGAACGTAAAGGCTGAGATGGGGGTTAATTATAAGATCACAGAAATACTGACTGGACTCTTATTTAATCAATACTATTGTGCATCCAAGCCTCTCCAATTGGAATATGGGGACATAAGGTTGTACAAACTTGGGCATAGATACTTGCTAATTTGCTTTGCATAAATGTTGCCTGTATCTATGACTTATGTTTGGTTCATGTTATGGTTCAAATTATTGGTTCAAGTTATAGTTCATTTTTATTTGGGTATTAATGGGTCTTAACCTCTAAAATAATTATCAGGTCTGCCCTGACCCTTCTGGCACTCAAAAGAGGTTTGAGCAGCTGGCTATTCAAAAATCTAGTTTCCTTTGTGATGCTAACCTCTCCCATGGGCTCACCTGCTTCTCAGACAAAATAAAATTGAAATGGTGAGATGTTGGAGACTCCAGCCTGAACTTAGTTATGCACAGGCTGGCATTTCCAACCAGTACCTCCCAAAGGCACAGGTGTGAGCCATTGAACCTCCCTGGTTGTGCCCATGGAGTGGGATCTGATGTTGCAAATGTCAGGAATTGGGCCCTGGGAAGTGAGGTCGTGAGCCATTGAACCTCCCTGGTTGTGCCCATGGAGTGGGATCTGATGTTGCAAATGTCAGGAATTGGGCCCTGGGAAGTGAGGTCACATTGTCTATTTAACCTATCCATTTTGAATAAAGATTCTCTCTGTATTTGGATCCATACCTCACCAAGTGTCTGTGTGCTTACTTTCCCGTGAATGCTTTCTACATGGCCCACCATGGGAATAAATAGGACAGAGAGATAGCCTAGCGGTTAAGAGCACTGATGCTCTTACAGAGGACATGGGTTCGATCCCCAGCACCCACATGGTGGCTAAGAACCATCTGTAACTCCAATTCCAGGAGAACTCCAGTTCCAGGGGAATCCGAGACCCCCTTCTGACCTCCGCGGCATTGCACAACATGGGTGCATAGACCTGCATGCAGACAATACATTCATACACAAACAAAAAAATAAAAAATAAAAAAAAGTTAAATAGGACAGACCATACAATTTCAGCCCATTGCTCCCAATCTGTTCTCCAAAGTATGCCCTGTCTTCAGCAATAGGTTCTTAACTTCAAGTTCTGAGAGTCAACAAGGATAGTAGCAATGCCATGTAAAATTCTGGAAGTCTCCTGGACTACCCTGGCCACCAACTCAAAGAAGGTTTCTCCTGTATGGCATTATTTCTTCTTATGCAGTCTTCAGCTATGTGTAGACACATGTAGTGATTGTATGTATGATTTATCATTAGGTTTATAGAATAATATGATTCCTTCTGATTTTTCATACTTGCAGGCATTGTTTACCTTTGTTCTCTCTTTCTTTCTTTTTTATTTTTTTGTCATTTATTTATTTATTTATTTATTTATTTCTTGTGTCGAGGGCTGACTTTCAATAGATCGCAGTGAGGGAGCTGCTCTGCTACGTATGAAACCCTGACCTCCCTTTCTTTCTTTCTTTCTTTCTTTCTTTCTTTCTTTCTTTCTCCTCTCTTTTTTCTTTCTTTCTCTCTTCCTTTTCTCTAAGCCTTCCTCTACATCTTCTCCATTTAAGGTGTCCCAGTTTTCCCCATTTTTCTTTTGATTATACCAGTCTCCTATGATCCCACGTCTCTTTAGCTCCTTTTTCCCTCTACCCCAAATTTCTTTGTTTAACCATCCCTCCCTCTCCCATTTAAATACCCCCATTATATCCATTTCTCCCTTAGGAACACCTGTCTCCTAGTGTTCTTCAATCTTAGGCTCCTTCTTTCCTTTTATCTCTCTGGTCCACTTTCTTGGTTGCTGTAGTTACATCAGGATACATACACACACGGCTTTGGTGTTAGGAACCACATATGAGATAGAATATATGTCTTTGTTAATCTGAGTCTGTATTACCTCACTTCACATAATAGTTCCTAGTTCCATCCATTTACCTACAAATTTCATGAGTTCATCTTTCTTTACCACTTAGTAGAACTCCATTGTGTAAATGTACAAATTTTCTTTGCCACTTGTCAGTTGAGGGACACTTAGGTTGTTTCCATCTCTAGAGCAGCTGTGAAACTTAAAAGCTACAACAACAGCTGTTGAATAAACCTGTCCTGATTTGTCTTCCATTGCTGTGACAAAACATCTGACCAACACCAACTTGGGGAGGAAAGGGTTTATTCAGCTTACATCTCTTGGGTCACAGTTCATCACTTATGGAGCCCAGGGCAGGAACTCAGGGTGGGAACCTGGAGGCAGGGGCTGAAGCACAGACCATGGAGGAGTGCTGTTCACTGGCTTGCTCCCCTGGCCCATGCCCAGCCTGACCTCTTATACAGTACACAACAACCTGCCCAGGGTGGCACCACCCATAGTGGGCTGGGTCCTCCCACGTTGCTCAACAATCAAGACAATACTCCACAGATGTGGCCACAAGCCAGTCCAATGGAGCCAATTCCCCAATTGAGGCTCCCTCAACCCAGGTGTGTCAGGTTGACACTAAAGCTATCCAGCACAATTGACCCCTTGTCAACTTGACACACAAAACACATCACTATTGAACCACCACCTTTCCAGTTCTTATCCCCAAAGTATGATGTTAACATTAATCACAACCTAAGACAGTACAACCTTAAAAGCCCCACAGTCCTTAAAATGTCCAAATACTTAAAAGTTCACAGTCTGTTAAAAGTCTCTTAACTGTGGGCTGCTGTAAAATCCAAAAGAAGTACTGTCCTATTTCAAAGGGAAGAATCAGGCACTCTCAAACAAAACCTAAGTCCAGCAAAGTAGCTCAAGGCTGGACACCTGGGACTCACTCACTATCTTCTGGGCTCCAAAGGGTTTTGGCAGCTCCCCTTCTCTGACTCTGCAGTCCATGGCACACACAGCTCATCTCGCAGACACAGTCCGACTCCATTCCACACCTGCCACTGCTCTTGGTGGTCGTCCCATGGTCCCGGCATCTCAAAAAAGCTGGGGTCACCACTGAAACTGAGGCAGCACCTTCACCAATGGTCTCTTCTGACCTCTCCTGGTGCAAAGCCTCAGCTTCTCTCCATGACCCCTGCAATCCTGGGGTCTTCACTCCAACTGAGGTGCACTTCCACCAGTGGTCTTTCCTGACCTCTCACAGTGCCCAGCCTCGGCTGTTCTGTGACCTCCTCAAATTTCAACACCAGAACCATATAGGAGACTCTTATACATTACCAAGTCCTGTTTCTGGCTCGAGATGGAGGCTCAGGCCCCTTCTGGAACACAGCTTCTGTGTGCTGACCCTGAAGTAATTCTTCCCAGATTTCACCACAGTGATGCTGGTCTCTTGTTACTTACAGCTGATTTTTCAGCCCCAGCTAACCAACATCAATTTTCCCAGTACAACAAAGCTTTCACTTCAGGTTCTGGTCTCTTGTTACAGCTGATCCTTCAGCCCCAGCTGACCAGAACCCACAGATTAAACAGTCCTGATGATCTCTGTTCCCCTTTGAAACTAGAAACTTCACAAGCCAGGCCTCCATCTTCTACAACTCTGTCAGCAAAACTGCTCCAAATCCCACAGCCACGATCTTTAGGTATTCAGTGATCTTCGTGCCCAAAGTCCCAAACGCCTCCACAATCCTTCCCCAAAACTCCAAGATCAGGTCTGTCACAGCAATACCCCACTCTTCTGGTACCAATTTCTGTCCTGGTTTGTCTTTCATTGCTGTGACAAAACACTCTGACTGACACCAACTTGGGGAGGAAAGGGTTTATTCAGCTTACATCTCCTGGGTCACAGTTCATCACTTAGGGAGTCCAAGGCAGGAACTCAGGGTGGGAACCTGGAGGCAGGGGCTGAAGCACAGACCATGGAGGAGTGCTGTTCACTGGCTTGCTCCCCTGGCCCATGCCCAGCCTGACCACTTATACAGTACACAACAACCTGCCCAGGGTGGCATCACCCATAGTGGGCTGGGCCCTCCCACATTGCTCAACAATCAAGACAATACTCCACAGATGTGGCCACAGTCCAGTCCAATGGAGCCAATTCCCCAATTGAGGCTCCCTCAACCCAGGTGTGTCAAGTTGACACTAAAGCTATCCAGCACAAAACCCTTTCCTCCCCAAGTTGGTGTCGGTCAGAGTGTTTTTTCACAGCAATGGAAGACAAACCAGAGCAATCATTTTGTTCTCTGTTGTAATATTTCTTGTCATCTCTAATTGTGTTGATTTGGATTTTTTTCTGAACTGAGCTAAACAAATATCTATCTTCTTTATCTTTCCAAAGAACCAGTTCTTGGACTCATTTATTCTTTGGGTCTCTTTCATTAATCTCTGCTCTGATTTGTGTTATATATTCTTGTCTGCTGAGTTTGCTGTCTGCTGTTTATTTGTTTTTGTCTTTCAAGTGTCTGGATTTGCAATATGATTGTCTCTTTGTTGTGACCATCTATATAAAATAGTTTACTGTTCTAATTTTCATTATAATTAATGAAGCTAGATGAAGAACTGGAACCAATTATTGATACTAAATAATGGAAATCCAGATGTTTTATTTAAATATTTATCTTTGATAACCTTTATTATGTGTTGCTGTTATGATAATGAAATTGTGTGATTCATCTCATATGGATCTTTATTATTCAAATACCAAAAGAAGAAAGTTTAGCCTTTAGTTACACTGGCTCTTGTATGAAATAGCTTTAGTGTCAACTTGACACCCTTTCGTTTGGGAAGCCTGAACTAAAGAATTTTTTTCCATTGGACTGGCCTGTGGCCAGTTCTGTGGAGTATTGTCTTTATTGTCCAGTGAGTTGGGAGGGCCCAGCCCACTATGGGTGGTGCCACTGCTGGGTAGGTGTTTCTCTACTGTATAAGAAAGCAGGCTTGCACGGGCTAGAGAAGCAATCCAGTAAGCAGCATTCCTCCATGGCCTGTGCTTCAGCTCCTGCCTCCAGGTTCCTGTACTTAATTCCTATGTTGGACTCCCTCAATAATGAAATAAGATGTGATCCAAATAAGCCCTTTCCTCCCCAAGTTGGTTTTGGTCTGAATATTTTTGTCACAGCAATTGAACAGAAACTAGGACAGCTCCAAAAACTGGTTTCCATTACTTGACATTGCTAGTAATTTGGCTGAGGTTCATAAACAACAGTCACTAACAGGGAAGGAGATGACTAGAGTTGGTACAGGCTGAGGAAAAAAGATAGTAATATACCAGATACTGAGAATCATCTATGAAGAGCATGACTGAAGAGTGACACACATTTCCCACCAGATTCATCTACAGGAAACCACAGGCCTCAATGCCATCCTGGTCAGCCTTCCTCAACACCACAATTCACTTTCTGCACTCTACTCTCTTTTCAAGAGATGTGTTTTGTACTGCTGGCTAACTCAGGAATCCCTTGAATTTCCCGCACACTATCTCCAGTAAGAAGAACAGGGGAAAGGTAAGGTGCTTTTCAAGAACTCACTTTAAAAATTATTTGTTTTTCTTAAACCATGACTATATAATTTTCCCTTGAAATGGAGAGTCTAAGTATGCTCCAGTGCTCCTGGAGACACAGGAGACAGGAATTTCTTCTTGGCAACTTTGTGCTCTGACAGTCTTTAATTTGACCATATTTAATTTGAAGCCTTTCAACAAGGACAATTTCCTCTTCCTGTATTTCCACCCATTCTTCTGTTATCCCACTTACTCAAATTTGCTCCCAGTTTCCTTAACTTAAAAAGCAGTATAGGTACAAGCTTCTTTCTAAAATCAAATTCCTCTGTATAAGTCAGTCACATGTTTTTCTTGCTGGGGAATGTCTCCTTTCCTTTGTATAGTTCTTAGTTTTAGTAGGAAACAGATGGTATTAAAAGAAGTGACTGTAAAGTATACACTTAAGGGAGCACTTAGCAGCATGATCGTATATAGGGAAAATTACATGGGTGCTGCATCCCACTGCAATCCAACATAAGAATATGCAATGTGAGATTTATCTCCATTAATGAAGTATAAGTTATCAGAACTCAGAGTTGGCATTTTCTGTGAGAGTAGATTGTAGCTGAGTCTTCTCAATCACCTGCTGACTGACATCCAACTTTTTAAAATTTTATTTTATGATCTGAATAGAGACTTCACAGAGGAGGAGTTAGAGATGGCCGAGAAACATCTTAAGAAGTGTTCAACATCTCTGATAATTAAGGAAATGCAAATTAAAACCACTCTGAGATATCACCTTACTCCAATAAGACTGGCTAGGATCAGGAACACGAATGATACCAAGTGCTGGAGAGGTTGTGGGGAAAGGGGAACACTCATCCATTGCTGGTGGAATGTAAACTTGTACAGCCACTGTGGAAAGCAGTGTGGAGAACCCTTAGAAGACTCAAAATGAGCCTTCCATTTGACCCAGTCATACCACTCCTGGGTATATACCCACAAGACACAACTTACTGCAAAGATACATGCACAGCTATGTTTATTGCAGCTCTGTTCACAATAGCAAAAAGCTGGAACCAGCCCAGGTGCCCTTCAACTGACGAGTGGATAGAGAAAATGTGGTACATGTATACAATGGAATACTATGCAGCAGTAAAGAGGGACAACATCATGAAATTTGCAGGTAAATGGATGGAGCTGGAAGACATTATGTTAAGTGAAGTAACACAGTCCCAGAAAAACAAACGACAAATGGTGTCCCTCATATGTGGATGCTAGTACCAACAACCCAGATATAAATATTTCTCATGGAGAGGGAGGCATAGTAAAAGAACAACAGAAAGACTGCATCAGAAAATGGACTGAAATGGTGAATTGGAAAGGGGGGATGGGTGGGAGAGGGACACGGGTGTATATTCGATTAAGGCATATTTAATTGACGTGAGCTCAGCAAGTACCCAGTTTCGCCTAGACACTGTCTACAGGACACATGGTGTTTTAGGACTTAGTAAAAGTAAAAGTAAACATGTGTATATTAAACAACATTGGTTTACAGAATCTGATAAAAATGGTAATGCATCTGAATTAAATGGAGATATAATTCGCTGTTGCCCACATTTGCTTTACATAAAATCTGTAGAGCAAGAACTTTGGGATTGACACATACAAATGTTCTCTATAATTTCTCTGTTGTACAGTATCACCTTGTAGCATTCTCTTTAAGATGATTTAACGTAAAAATTAAGTTTGCTTCCCAAGTTAATCATATATAGTCACCCAAAACAACATGGGTGAATTTGATGAAATCTGTGCCTTGACTCCACCCTATAGTCATGTATAATACAACTGTCTTCTGGAGACTCATACGCAAAAAAAAAGGGGGGGGGATACAGAAAGACATGAAACCTTTTCATCAAACCCTTGCAATTCAAATCTTAAAACTAACTATGGGAAAAGATTTGTTTGTTCCAACAGGACAAAACGTCACCAACTTAACGGCTGAGAAAGAAAAGATACAGGTTTGCATTGAGTAGGATGTACCAAAAAGTGGCAACGGAAAGGCTGACCCGTCTGAACATTCAAAGGAAGAAAAGCCTCAGATTGCCATAAACATCGAACCCCTCTGTGGATCCTACATGTAACAACTAGTTATAATGAGTCCTAATGAAACTTACCTTCTAGGTGCCACAAAGGTTCTGATATGAGAGACTTCCTTGCCTTCCCACCCATAGAACAAGGAGAAATATGACAATGATGAGGTCGCTCCCCAACTGTAAATTGGAGACAACTATTGTAGAGGTAATCTCTTATAAAACCGGTAAAACTGCTTTCTTTAATTGACTACTAGACATGGGAACTGTGGAAGGGATTACTCTCTGTTCAGAACCAAATATAATACTAAAGTCCTAGGGCTATGCACTCAGGCAAAATATATTAATACAGGAGCTCTGACATCAGCAATGGATTGTTCTACCAGGTGGATGTTGGCCAGGGGATCCAAGGCCCCACAAAAGGTAAGGGCTCCTTGCCTCTAAGTTGGGATACCTACAGGAGGAGAGGCAATAAGACCCTGCTGCCGAAGACCTGACGTTAACATGGGAGGGATGTATTGAGACCACACATGCAAGTGTACAGATGGCCTCTGGAATGCCAGAGAGTGTTACCAAAGGCCACTAAACCAATAAAGCAAATATGGGTCTCCCTGAGTCAAGCAAGACTCCACCGTCAGCACCAGCTACACCTCACCTGCCTGGAAATACTGTGCAGCAGAGGCAGCCATGTGCCTGTATATCCCAAATCTAATTGGCTATTGGCTCTCCCCTTGGAGAAATAACCCATGGCTGATGCCACAAGCTTACATCCTCTACAGGTTAGGAGATGTTATAAGCCACAGTAAGACCCTGTCATATTTAACAGGGGGGAAAATTGTAATTCATGGATTAACATATCCAAACATGTGTCTATGCTAAAGTAACCTACCATAACTATTAGTGCTGCTTAAATACCTATATATCTAATTGCTTGTTCTTCATTAGTAGGATCGAAAGGTTATTCCTGGACAAACTGTCAGCCCATGAAAGGAAACAGCCAGAATTGACCAGAGTCCAAGTCAACAGCTCCAGAGAGAGTGGACTGTTTTACCTCTCATCCACCTGTGCCCCTTTTCTAAGCCTAGGGAACAACCTGCGGAAGAGGGGGCGTGGTAGAATGTAAGGGCTGCGATTGGGGTGAATGGTGAAACTACAGCAATGTAGTCTGGACACTCATTTGATCAACTTGATTGAACAAACAACCTGTCACCCCCCACTGGATGGTGGGGCTGTAGGTGTTTGGGCACAACAGCCTGCAGATAGGTTTTGCATGAAGGATGCTTGTACTCATGGATTATCACTTATAGCTAAAAATGAAAAAAAAACTGAGAGAAAGATGCAGGACAGTTATGGCAGAATGCATGATCTGGGATGGGGTGGGGGTGGGGGGGGAGGGAAAGGGAAATAAGCCTGAACTGAATTGGAAAAAAATGTATGAAATGCACAAAGCATCAATAAAAACTAATTTAAAAAAAAATAAAAGCTGAGTTATAGCTAAAACATTTTGAATGGCAATTTTAGCATCTCAGTTGCATTGAGAAGCATCTCCTCACCAAATGTAGACAAAACATTTGTTGAATGTTATTTTCTCTGTATTCCATAAATAAACACTATTCAATGACTGTTTGACAGAAAAAAAAATTTTATTTTATAAAATTTCTTTCATGCGGTGATTACATTCTGCTCACTCTCTGTCTCCCTTTCTTATCTTCCCAACATCTCTGTCAACCTCACCTTCTAACCCTACCGATCTCTTTTTCAGATGATGACATTTGGTTTTATTAGGTGACTAAGTTAATCTTTGTGACAATTGGATGACTTGGCATTCAAGGTGTCTGGTGAATTGAGCAATAGGTTCTTATCTTGTAGTTAGGATGGGCAAGGGAATGCTAAGAGCCTGGTTGTTATGGGAGAATGAGGAGATTCACTGAGCAACAACTCATAGCAGTAATCTCCTGTCTGGGACTGGACTTTTGTTTAATAACCCATGGTTTCTGGGATCATCTTTTTTAGACATACAAGGTATCTCCATTCAAGCTCTTTTCTAAACACATTTAGGTTTTTAATTGGTTCCAAGAGAGTAGGCCTTCACTTTGTTTAAATCTTCCTGAGCCCCTAGTTTCCCTACTCTCTCATCTCCACCTGCTGAATTTTTCTACCCCAAGATTCTATTCCTCTTTTCTGTCTTCCTATTATTTGTGTTACACTATCCTTCCTCTTTAAGTCATTATTCTGCCCCAAACTCTCTCTGATTCCCAGGCTTCTCCAGGTGCTCCAAGTAGCTTCACAGACCCAGATATTTGAAGCCAGAATGCATGTGTGGGGAGAACATGTAACCTTTCTCATTTAATATAATCTTTTCAGTTCCATCCATTTACCTAAAAATTTCACAAATTAACTTCTCTTTACAGCTGAATAGAATCCCATTTTTATGTTCCATATTTCAGGATTCATTTATAAGTTGATGAATATCCACACATTCCCCTTCACAGTTGTAAATAGAGCAGCAGGTAACATGGATGAACAAGAATCTGTGTAGTAGGATATAAAACCCTTTGGGTGTATACCCAAGACTGGTGTAATTGGGAAGCATGGCAGTGTATCTATGGCTTTCTGAGGAATCTCCACAGTGATTTCCATATGGCTGACACTAGTTTTCATTCTACCAACAGCAAATAATTTTGTCTCTTTCCCCATATCCTCAATATTTCTTGTCATTTGATTTATCAAAGATAGTCATTCTGATTGAGATGAGATGGAATCTCAGAGAACTTTTAAATTGAATTTCCTTGTTAGCTAACAATATTGAATAGTTTTGAAACACTTAGATTATTTGTTTTTAAATTTTTCATATGTAAGCATTGTAATTACATAATTTCACCTTCTCCCCCTCTGCACCTCTTCTCATGTCTCAATACCCTGATTGCTTTTAAAATTATCTATCTATCTATCTATCTATCTATCTATCTATCTATCTATCTATGTATATAGCATACTGGGTCCATTTAGTGGTCCTAATGTATACAGGTATGTAGGGTGGCCACTTGGATTGGGAACCTATTAGAGAGCTCTTCCCCAGGGAAGACTATTTCTCCCTCTCTCAGCAGTCATGATGTCCCTGCAGCCCTTCCTCTCAACATGTGACCTTGTGAAGTTTCCCCATCCAGGCTGCATGGTCAGCTGCTTTTGTTACTATGCATTCCTTGTTTAGGGACACCACACTGTCGAAATTCCATGGGTGCAACTTTCCTGTTCTGTCTGGAAGACACTATTTAGCACAGGTGTCACGGTTTCTGGCTCTTATAATTTCTCCTCTCACCTCTGATTTGAGCACTTAAAAATTTTTTTTAATTTATTTTTGTATGTGTATGAATGTACTGTCTGCATGTAGGTCTGTGCACCTGTGTTGTGCAATGCCGCGGAAGTCAGAAGACGGTCTCGGATTCCCCTGGAACTGGAGTTCTCCTGGAATTGGAGTTACAGGCTGTTCCTAGCCACCATGTGGATGCTGAGGATCAAACCTGGGTCCTCTGAAAGAGCAGTTGGTGCTTTTAAACGCTAGGCTATCTCTCCAGCCCCGATTTGAGCACTTTTTAAAGTGCTTCTCAGCCATTGCTATTTTTTCTGCAGAGAATCACCTGTTCAAACATATATTCCATTGTTTGAATCTGTTGCTTCTTTTGCTCATGTTTTGTTTCTGAGCTCTTGATGTGTACTAGACATCCATGTACTTCATTCAGGTGTTTTTTCATGTCTTCTGAAACTTCATTCAAAAATTTGTTTGTCCTATTTCCGTTTCTTGAACTCGTGAACATGTTTGTACATGCTATTTTGAACTCTATCTCTTAAACTCAATCTAAACTGTACCCATTGTGGATACTTACTATGGGACTGAGACTGAGAGAGACAAACTGTCCTGGTTTCGTATACTGTATGTGTTTTGTGATGCAACTGGGATATCTGGAGTTAGATTCCTTGTTGAGTTTTTTGGTGTAAGTGTTTATCCCAGGAGTTTCAAGTCTCCACCTAAGTTATTGAGATAGGTGCTTTGGGGGCATCCTGAAAGAAAAGAATTGGGAGATTGGTTCTATATATCCATGTCCTTTGAGTGCCTACAGGGAGTACCAAGGTGGGGTGCCTGTCTGGATAGCTTGGAGTAATTCTGAGGAGGTCAAAGCAAGGGGAGGTCTCTTACCAGTAAGAATTACAGCTTAATTGGCATTTATTTGGAAAATATCTTTCATTGTTTATCTAGATGTAAGGTATTTATTAAACCAATATAACACTTTTTAAATTTAACTTTCTTACTTTTTGAGAATTTCAGATATGAGTATTGTATTTAGATCCTTACAAGTCTTCCTTTTTCCTCTCCAAATGCTCCCATATTCCCCACCTACTGACAATATTCTGGCCTCTTTAATTTTTATTGTGAACTTTAGGGGTTTTGCAAATTATTGTGCTAATATGCCAAGAGTAAACTTTCATATCACTCTTGTATATTTTAATGTTAATACTTTTTTTGTGGAAACTATCTTTTTATTGTCTTTTTGAGACTGGGTCTTCCTGCAGCCTCAGCTGTTCTGGAACTTGCTTTGTAGATCAGGCTGGCCTTGAACTCACGAAGATCCTCCTGCCTCTGCCTCTCAAGTGCTAGGATTAAAGGCATGCACCACCATGCTTGGCTTGAATGTGCATACTTTCCATAAGATCATGCAAAATTTCTGCTGTAGTTTCATGAAATAGGCTTTCTGTCCTTTATTCTGTATCTCAGATCCATCATTTACTCCAAAGATTTACAAGTGTGACCTCTAAATTTAGTCTCAATGATGTTCACAGTTTAGCATTTCTCTGTCTGTCTTTTTCTCCCCCTCTCTCTTTCTCTTTTTGTGTTTGTGCCACGTTTTGTGATTTTGAGCTCATAGCCCAGAGTGATGTGGAACTCACTATGTAGGCTAGGGTATTCTTGAATTCATAGAGTTATTCCCACCTGAGCTTCCTAGGTGCTTGGGTTACATCAGTGAGCTACCATGGCCAATAATTGCATTTATATCATACAGTTCTTTGTATATTATGCCTGTATATTATATTATGCAGCTCTTTTTTTCTCCTGTGGATACTTCCATGTCACAATACCATGTTTCACCCAATCAACACTCCTTTCTCTGTTTTCTACAAGGTTGACTTTTACAACTAAAAACTGTAGAAATTCAATCCATCTCATAATCCTCTGCCTAAAGTCTGGGCACACATTGGACATTCTTGGGTTGAAGTCATGACAAGGACCATCCTTAACCATCTCTGATACATAAGAAATTTTCAAACACATCAGAGTTTTTAACTGAAAGAATCATTAGCAATGATATTGTTTCTTCATTCTATATTTTCTGTTAATGAGTTTGATTTAAAATGTTTGCAAAACACTTGCTCAGATTTTCAACTATGGTTGGGCTTCTGATTGATGTATTCATTTACTTAATACAAATTTCTTAAGTATCTACTGTGCTCATATATAGAGAGATGACCACTTTTGACACAGCAGTGGACAGCAGAAAAGTGTGCGATGCATGCAAGGCTTCTCTGCTTCCTAGTTTCAGACCATTCTGACCTAGTAAGTTCAGCTGTTCTCACACCTGCCTTGGGAAACAGTAAATCTCTCTTCACCACTCCCATTATGGCTTCCAGATTTTCCCATCTGATCATGATCTCCTGAGTGACTGAGCCGCAGCCATTGGTCACGCTTATTATGACTTTCACCTTCCTTCACCAAAGAAGAAAGAGCCCCCATACAGGCAGAAAGATGTTCAGAGTCCTCTTTCTGATACAGCCTACGATAGTGAAGGGCTGTACTGGGGCCATCAACTACTTGTCAATAGAAGAAAGGACTTGTGCATTCCTAAGAGCATACAAATTGGTTTTACAAGGAGTTTATGGACATTTTGGTTTTGATAAATTACTTAATCTCTACAACCTGTTTGTTCACCAATGTAGAACAGGGTCAGCCATTTCCAGAGAGCAGGGCTCTCCTAAGAATAGGGGATTATTCATGGACTCATTTTGATTTTCTTTTCAGGAGCACTAGTAGAGAATGGATCCAAACATCTCTGCCTTGGGGACTGAAATCACAACTGTGAATGGAAGCTACACTCTACCATCATCCTGTGTCTCTATGGACATTACCCTAAATTTCTTTACCGGCATCACTGCCCTGGTTGGACTAGCAGGAAATGGCATCGTGCTGTGGCAACTGGGTTTCCACATCCGCAGGAATGCCTTTATGTCCTCAACCTGGCTGGGGCCGACTTCCTCTTCCTCTCCATTCAGTTGGTATATTCCCTGCATCGTCTAATTTATCTCTTCCACTCAGTCTACGTCTCCATTCCTAGGTTTTGCTACTTTGTGTTCGTCTTTACTTACCTTTCAGGACTGAGCATACTCAGCACCATCAGTGCTGAACGCTGCCTGTCTGTCCTGTGACCCATCCGGTACCACTGTCGACGCCCAAGACACACTTCAGCTATCATGTGCACCCTACTCTGGGTCTTGTCTCTGCTTCTCAGCCTTCTGGAAGGCCAAGGATGTGGCTTCCTGTTCAACTATTCTAACTATATTAAGTGTCGGACATTAGATTTCATCAGTGCTGCTTGGCTGATTGTTTTGTTTGTGGTTCTCTCTGTGTCCAGCCTGGTCTTGTTGGTCAGAATCTTCTGCAGCTCACAGCGGATTCCTACGACCAGGGTGTATGTGACTATTGCACTTTCAGCGGTGGTCTACTTGTTCTTTGGCTTGCCCTCTGGGATTCATTGGTTTCTTTTAACGTGGATTGACAATCTTCCTTTTGCATTCCCATGTAAATTTTATGAGATGACAGTATTCCTCTCCTCTATTAACAGCTGTGCCAACCCCATCATTTACTTTTTTGTTGGTTCCTTTAGGCGTCACAGGCTCCAAAGTCGTTGTCCTTACACTCTCAATCTTATTTTGCAGAGAGCCATGCAGGACATTCCTGAGGAAGAAGAAGGGGGAGACGGCAGTTCTTAAGAAAGCCTGGAGAAGTGGAAACAGTCTGGTGCAGCAGTTGAGAGCTGCTTTGCTCAGACAGATTTGCAAAGTTGACAGTTAACTTTTCCCTTTCAGTGTGGGCTGTATTCATAAATTGGCCCTGCTGGTTCCTAATGTTAAATCAGTTAGGACAGTGATCATTTTTATAGAATTTATGTGATTCAGATTTTGTTAAATAAATACTACAGTGTCTCTGGAACTCCTTTACTTAGAGCAATACACCTATGATATCACCCCTTGCACAAGTAACTCTGTGTTCGGGGGACATGTATTGTAGAAGATAAATTCCTCTTAGAAGGGTAAAACTTAATTTCTTTGGCCACTTTAAATCAGTGGGACTAAATATTTTTACACAATCCAACTTGGGAAGGAAAGAGTTTATTTTGCTCATACCTCCTGAATCACAATTCATCATTGAGGGAGCCCAAGGTAGGAATTGGGCAGAAACCTGGAGGTAGGACCTAAAGCCCAGGCCATGGATGAATGCTGCTTACTGGCTTGCTCTCCTGGCCCATGTTCAGCCCTCTTTATTTTATTTTATTTTATTTTATTTTTCTGTATATGTATGAATGTACTATCTGCATGCAGGTTTGTGCACCCGTGTTGTGCAATGCCGCGGAGGTCAGAAGAGGGCGTCGGATTCCCCTGGAACTGGAGTTCTCCTGGAATTGGAGTTTCAGACGGTTCTTGGCCACCATGTGGGTGCTGGGGATCGAACCCAGGTCCTCTGTAAGAGCAGTCAGCGCTCTTAACTGCTAGGCCATCTCTCCAGCCCTCAGCCCACTTTCTTATATAGCACAGAACAACCTGCCCAGGGTGGTACTGCTAGCAGTGTGCTGGCCCCTCAACATCACTCAACATTCAAGAAAATGCCCCACAGACCTGGCCATAGGCCACTCCAATAGAGGCAATTCGCCAGTGGAGGATACCTCAACCCAGGTGTGTAAAGTTGACAACTAAAGATATCCATCACAGACACTGGACCTGATACTATTAAATAAATGTGATATTTTGCACAAAAATTTTCACATTTAAAAACTTACTATCAATATCAAGAGAATTAACTAGATAGGTAAGCCTTATAATCCTATTCTCCATTAATTTCCCCAGGCTTTAGAATATCTGTCTCAATAAATGTTCTTAAATACATTACTTACTAAACAAAGTATATTAGAAAAACAATCTCTGCTAATCTCAAGTCACTTGGAGTCCTCACTTGCAAGTTGATTGTTTCCATCTTTCTCAACATTGGTAAGAATCAAGTCATGATTGAGAGTCAGATGCACCAATACCCACTTGTACTAAAAGTTTGAGGTAGACTGTCTTCCAGTGATTCCCTATAATACTTTGGTTGGCAGCCCAAGGACTTATATTCATTCTTTCCTCTGCGTGCCTTGATTTTTCCTCTCTGGGAGCCCTGTATTTCCTCCTGGCTACTTCCCTATAAGGTTCACTAGACTCAATTCTCTTGGAATTGTTCCTCTCTCATACTTACATTATTCCAGGCAGCTCATAGCATTTATTAAGTGAATGACGTATATTTAGTTACATTTTTATAGAAAAATACTTCAACTTAAAATGCTGCAGTATTTGATAATTGCAACAGAAGTACTATTAAAGGAGTCTAATGCACACAGATCAAAGGAAACAGCTCAACAAGATTGCTTAGGTGAATTTGGGTACATGATTCCAAGCCCAAAGAAGACATGACAGTCTTTGTACTGATATGAGTACCTATTGTACCTCCTGGTGACTTCTTTCTCTGAGGTCAATTCTGTTCACATTGCAGAAAACATTTAGAGTGTAAATTGAAGGTGTGTAACAAGATGTTGTATGATATGTATGTCATAGAATGAATGTTATAGTTGAACACTCTAACATGTGTGTCATCTCATGCAAATATCCATTTTTATTCATATGGGAACAGCCATTGATTAATAAATCTCAAGACAGTGCAATAATATCTCATATAGTTCTCATGTTTGATAGTAATTTAATTTCATCCTACCTGTTACATCATATTTTTGTCCTCTGTTTCCCCATTTTCTATCCCCTACCACAGAGGTCTCTATATTTACACTTTAACATATATTACACATGTAAATGAGGTTATGTGATATTTTTCTTCCTACATTTATCTTATTTCACTAGCATGAGCTTTAAACCTACCCATATTGTAGGCAATAAAAAGATCCTTTTTTAAAATAGTTAGTCATCTTGACTATGTGATTAGTCATTTTCATAGTTTACTGCCTATTTCATAATCTTTTTTTCCATATTTTGATACCTGGGTTGTTAGAAAAAGTTGAATATTGTGTATAATGCTTCAATAAAATGTTATTAATGGTAGAATGACATATAATTCTCCATTTTATTCTAATCTGATATGTCTTTCTTTTAAATGTTATGTAGTAATAACATGAAGCTGCATCATTTTTATCCAAATGCACTCATGTAGCTATGTATCAATCACATTGTTAGATCATGTATATTTAAGTGCATAGTTATGTTGGTAGATTAATGGCTAACGACTATGCAACCATCTTCAGTTTGCTATCTTTCATTCACTTACTTTTGTAGTGCTGGTTATTGAGCACAGGTCCTTGTGCTTGGTGGGATATTATTATCTAACTGAGCTACACTCTCAGATCTCACAACTTTGCTATTATCCATTGCAATCTGTTTTGTACTCTGGTTTAATTGAACATTTTACATAATTACATTCATTTTGCTAACTGGTTTTAGTCATTTCATATCTTTTAAGTAATCATTAACAGATGAATAAAATTGGTTAGTGGGTAGGGACATTTATGTACCTGAGATCTACACTCAGTATTAAGGTCTAGAACAAAATTCTCTGTTTCCTCCCCTGTCTTATCTCTCATAAATGAGGTCTCACTCCACAAGACTAATGGAGCATTTGTGGGGCTGGAGAGACAGCTTAGCGGTTGAGAGCACTAACTGCTCTTGCAGAGGACCTGGGTTCAATCCCCAGCACCCACATGGCACTTGAGAACCATCTGTAACTCCAATTCCAGGAGAACTCCAGCTCCAGGGGAATCTGAGACCCTCTTCTAACCTCCACGGCATTGCATGACATGGGTGCACAAATCTACATGCAGACAGTACATTCATACACATAGAAAATAAATAAATAGGGGTCCTGAGCTTGGGTCTGACTCTGGTGCCTGACTCAGGTACTGCAGTCGGGTCGTGTGTTCCGACTCAGGTTCCAGACCTGATAGGAACACTTGGAGCAGCCGGACATGGCCCCAGGCAGAGAGAGTATCCAGTGGATTGGATTAGGAGAACTCTCAGAACAGGAAAGGAAGAGTGACTTAGACTTCCAATATCCAATCTATAAACAAAAGTGAAAGCCTGAAAACCTAGACTAGTCAACACTCCATAAACAAGGAGGGGGAGAGGAAGAAAAAAAGCATAAGAAGGAGGCAAGCAAAACAAAACAAGCTTTCAGCCTTCAACACACTGAAAAGGCATTTGTGATGTGAATCACAAAACGGAAATCCACATGCCAGGGACACGACGAAGGGACAACATGGGAAAGGTGCAGGATAATTCCACCCCAAGCTCTACCAACCCTGTAGGAGATAGGTACAATGGGATCCCCTTGGAGGTGACCCCAGAAACAGACCTTAGAGGAATAATTGCAGACCTATGCAGAGAAATTAAAGAACATAAAGAAGAATTCAGAGAACTAAAGGAAGGGATTGACAAACTCCAGAAAGAACTAGAGAGAGAAAAAAACAAACACCTTAAGGAAGTAGAAACACTGAAAAAGGAAGCCAACCAACGAAGTAAGGAGCACGAAGAAGAGATTGAGAAACTCAAAAAAGAAATTGATATATTAAAGAAATCACAGGATGAAATGAAAAAGGAAATAGAACACTCATCCAATCAAGAAGAAAGGAAAGGAAAAAGCCTTAGAAATAGAATGGAGGAAGCTGAGCAAAGAATATCAGATCTGGAAGATAACACAGAGCAACTAAAAAACTCAAATAAAGATTATGAAAAATTTAAAAATACACAAAAGTGGAACAACCAGGAAATATGGGACACTATGAAAAGATCAAACCTCCGCATCATAGGAATAGAGGAAGGGGAAGAATCTCAAGAGAATAGTATTGAGCATATCTTCAACACAATAATAGATGAAAACTTCCCCAAACTAAAAATAGACAAACCCATTCAAATACAAGAAGCACATAGAACTCCAAATAGACAAGATCAGAAAAGAAACTCCCCACGCCATATCATAGTCAAAGTGCTAGATGCCCAAAACAAAGATAAAATTCTGAAGGCCACGCGAGAAAAACAAGTCACATACAAAGGGAAACCCATCAGAATCACAAATGACTTCTCGCCGCAAACCATGAAAGCAAGAAGAACATGGAGCAAAGCATTTCCAGTGTTAAAGGACTATGGATGCCAACCCAGAATACTTTACCCAGCAAAAATGTCGATTACACTTGAAGGAGAGAGAAAAATCTTCCATGACATAAGCAAGATGATAGAATACATTTCCGGAAAACCAACTCTCCAGAAAATACTTGAAGCAATTCAAAGGGCAGAAGAGAAGAGCAACTATCCTCAAGCACCTAGGGAAAGAAACTAATAAAAACATAATCATAGGCGCTGAAACAGAGACTAAAAGTCCAAATGGATAATAAGGTGAAAGGAAGCAACATCCATCTTTCAATTATAACCTTAAATATTAATGGGCTGAACTCCCCAATCAAAAGGCATAGACTGGGAGAATGGATTAGGAAACAAAATCCATCTATATGCTGTCTACAAGAAACCCATCTCAATTTCAAGGACAGGCACCAACTTAAAGTGAAGGGATGGAAGAAAATATTCCAAGCAAATGGTACCAAAAAGAAAGCAGGAGTTGCTATTCTAGTATCAGATAAAATAGACTTCAAAGCAAAAGAAATCAAAAGAGACAAAGAGGGCCACTACATCCTTATTAAAGGAACAATTAACGATGAAGACCTCACAATCATGAATATATATGCACCAAACGCCAGCGCACCAAACTTTGTAAAGACAACTCTTCAGGACTTCAAGGCTCAAATTAACCCCAGCACAGTAATAGTAGGGGACTTTAATACCCCACTAAGTCCTTTAGACAGATCAACAGGACAAAAGATAAACAAAGAGACATCTGAACTGAATGATACAATACACCAACTGGATCTCACAGACATCTATCGAATATTTCACCCAAACACCAGAGAATACACTTTCTACTCAGCACCCCATGGAACATTCTCCAAAATAGACCATATACTGGGACACAGGGAAAAACTCAAAAAATACAAAAAGATTGAAATAATTTCATGCATTCTATCAGACCACAGTGCAATAAAGCTCAATATCAATACCAGGATAAGCCCTACACCGTACAAGAACACATGGAGACTAAACAACACTCTACTGAATAATGAATGGGTCAGGGATGAAATAAAGAAAGAAATAAAAACATTCCTGGAACTGAATGACAATGATAATACAACACAGCAAAACCTATGGGACACTTTAAAGGCAGTCCTAAGAGGGAAGTTTATAGCTCTAAGTGCCTACATTAAAAAAACAGAAAGAGCACAAGTGAATGATCTAACACAGAGGCTTAAAGTACTTGAGAGAGAACAACAAATGAACCCTAAACGCAGCAGACAAGAAGAAATAACAAAAATCAGAGCAGAAATCAATGAAATAGAAACAAAGAAAACCATACAAAAAATCAATCAATCAAAAAGTTGGTTCTTTGAGAGAATAAATAAGATAGACAGACCTCTAGCCCAGTTAACTAAAAGAAAAAAAGAACAACTCCAAATCAATAGAATCTGTGATGAAAGGGGAAATATCACAACAGACAATGAAAAGATCCAGACAACCATAAGAGATTACTTCAAAAACCTATACTCTACTAAATTTGAAAACCTAGAAGAAATGGATGAATATCTGAAAACCTGGGAACCACCAAAGCTGAACCAAGAAGAGATCGACAGCTTAAACAGTCCAATAATATATGAGGAAATTGATGATGTAATAAGCAGCCTCCCAAACAAAAAATGCCCAGGCCCAGATGGTTTCACAGCAGAATTCTATAAAATATTTCAAAAAGACCTACAACCATTACTACTCAAGCTGTTTAGAAGGATACAATTGGAGGGAGTTCTCCCAGATTCCTTCTATGAAGCCAGCATCACACTAATACCAAAACCAGGCAAAGATGCAACCAAAAAGGAGAACTATAGACCCATCTCCCTAATGAACACAGATGCCAAAATTCTAAACAGGATACTGGCAAATCGCATACAGACACACATCAAGAAGATCATCCATCATGACCAAGTTGGATTTATACCAGAGATGCAGGGATGGTTCAACATACGAAAATCAATAAACATCATCAAGCATATAAATGGACTGAAAGACAAAAACCACACCATCATCTCAATTGATGCGGAGAAAGCCTTTGACAAAATTCAACATCCCTACATGTTTAAAGTCCTGGAAAGAATTGGATTGGAGGGATCATTCCTTAATGTAATCAAAGCCATATACAGGAAACCCACAGCCAATATCATCCTAAATGGGGAAACGACAGCGGCATTCCCTTTAAGGGTAGGAACTAGGCAAGGCTGCCCTTTGTCACCACTCCTCTTCAATATAGTGCTTGAAACCCTTGCTAGGGCAATAAGGCAAGAAAAGGAAATTAAAGGAGTTCTAATAGGAAAAGAGGAAGTTAAACTATCCCTTTTTGCTGATGATATGATTGTATACTTAAGGGATGCTAAGAACTCCACCAGTAAACTCCTAGAAATGATTAAGAACTTCAGTAAAGTGGCAGGATACAAAATAAATCTAGAAAAATCAGTAGCCTTTCTTTACACCAACAATAAGCAACTGAAGAAGGACTACAAGGAGACCTTCCCACTTAAAATAGCCTCAAAAACAATAAAATACCTAGGAACAAACCTAACCAAACACACCAAGGATCTCTACAACAAAAACTTTAAACCTCTGAAGAAGGAAATTGAACAAGACATCAGAAGATGGACAAACCTCCCATGCTCATGGATTGGGAAAATAAATATAGTAAAAATGTCCATTTTACCTAAACTCATATACAGATTTAATGCAATCCCAATCAAAATCCCCAAGAGCTTCTTCACAGGTTTGGAAAAAAAAATCCTCAATTTCATTTGGAAAAACAAGAGACCCCGAATAGCCAGAGCAACCCTGAGCGAAAAGAGCAATACAGGGGGGATCTCTATACCAGATTTAAAACTATACTACAGGGCTATAGTTATAAAAACAGCTTGGTACTGGCACAAAAACAGATCAGTTGACCAATGGAATAAAACTGAAGACCCAAACCTGAGCACATACAACTTCAGCCACCTCATATTTGATAAAGGGGCCAAGAAGACACAATGGAGGAAAGACAGCATCTTCAACAAGTGGTGCTGGCAAAACTGGATCACCACTTGCAGAAGAATGAAGCTAAACCCCTACCTCTCGCCTTGCACAAAAGTCAATTCCAGATGGATTAAAGACCTCAACGTGAAACCCAAAACTCTGGAGGTAATAGAAGAAAAACTTGGCAGCAGACTACAAGACATAGGTGTAGGAAAAGACTTCCTAAATCAGACAGCAGCTGCACAAGAAATAAGATCGATAATTGACAAATGGGACCTCATTAAACTCAAAAGCTTCTGTACATCAAAAGAAACAATAAAGGAAGTAAAGAGAAAACCCACTGAGTGGGAAGAAACCTTTACTGCAGATACATCTGACAAAGCATTAATTTCCAGAATATACAAACTACTGAAAAAACAAAGAAAAAAGAAAACAAATGAATCACTCAAAAGATGGAGCAAAGAGCTGAATAGAGACTTCACAGAGGAGGAGCTAGAGATGGCTGAGAAGCATCTTAAAAACTGTTCAACGTCACTAATAGTTAGGGAAATGCAAATTAAGACCACTCTAAGATATCACCTCACTCCGATAAGACTGGCCAGGATCAAGAGAACAAATGATACCAAGTGCTGGAGAGGTTGCGGGGAAAGGGGAACACTCATCCATTGCTGGTGGGAATGTAAACTGGTACAGCCACTATGGAAAGCAGTGTGGAGAACCCTTGGAAGACTCAAAATGAGCTTGCCATTTGATCCAGTCATACCACTCCTAGGTATATACCCACAAGACTCATCTTACTGCAGAAATACATGCACAGCTATATTTATTGCAGCTCTGTTCACAATAGCAAAAAGCTGGAACCAACCCAAATGCCCCTCAACTGCTGAGTGGATAGAAAAAATGTGGTACATGTACACAATGGAGTTCTATGCAGCAATAAAGAAGGATGATATCATGAACTTTGCAGGTAAATGGATGGAGCTGGAGGATATTATATTAAGTGAAGTAACGCAATCACAGAAAAACAAACGTCGAATGGTATCCCTCATATGTGGATGCTAGCATCAATAACCCAGTTATTAATATTTCTTGTGATGAGGGATGCATATTAAAAGAACAACAACTGAAAGACTGCATCAGAAAACCGACTGAAATGGTGAACCGGGAGGGGTGGGAGGGGTGGGAGCGGCGGGAGAGGGACATGGGTCTATATTCTATTAATGTATATTTAATTTAAAATTATATGGTATTTTACTCAAAATTTATATAACAATAGCTTTGGGATTAACATATACAAATGTTCTCTATAATTTTTGTGTTATGCAGTATCAGCTTGTAACATCCTCTTTTACCTGTAGGATAACTTAACTAAAGGATTTAAGTTTGCTTCCCAAATTAACATCATGCACTCACCCAAAAAAAAAAAAAAGGGCAAATTTGATGAAATTTACTCTTTGATCCCTGCCTATAGGTAAGTGTACTACAAATGCCTTCCTGAGACTCATGGGTCAAAAAATAAAATTTAAAAAAAGGGGAGATACAGTTATATATTAAACCTTTTTGTCCAAAACTTTCAATTTAATCTTAAGACTAACCATGGGAAAAGATTTGTATGTTCCCACAGGTCAAAACGACACCAACTCAAAGGCAGAGAAAGAATGGATACAGCCTTCCGTCGTATAGGTTGTACCATGAAATACCAGCAGAGAAGTTCACCCATCTTAACACTAAAAGGAAGAAAAGCCTCAGACTGCTACAGGCATCAAACATCTCTGAGGACCATAGGTGTAACATCTGTTTACAGTGCGTCCTAATGAACTTTACCTTCTAGGTGCAGCACAGTTTCCATATGAGAGACCCCCTTACCTCTTTTTCATAGAACAAAGAAAAACATGGTGGTAATGAAGTTATCCTCTAACTGTAAATTAGAGCTGACTGTTATAGAAGTAATCTCTTATAAAATTGGTAAAACTTCTTTCTTTAATTGGCTAATATACATAGTTGACTAATATACATAATTGACTAATATACAACTGTAAAAAGGATTATTGTCTATTCAGAACCAAATATAATACTAAAGTCTCTTTAGGTGGTGCATATAAGCAAAATATATTAATACAAGTGAGCACTGATAGCAGCAATGGATTATTCTGCCAAGGAGATGTTAGCCAGGGGACCCAAGCCCCCCCCAAAAGGTAAAGGCTTATTGCCTGTAAACTGGGATATCTGCAAGAAAAGAGGTGGTAAGGCCCGCCCTGCTGTCAATGACCTGATGTAACCATGGGAGGATTGTATCGAGATCACATTTACAAGTATACAGTTGGTCTGTGGAATACCAGAGAGTGTTACTAAAGACCACTGAACCAAGAAAGAAAATGTTGGTCTCCTTGAGTCAAGCAAGACTCCTCCACCAACATCAGCTTCACCTCACCTGCTTGGAGATACTATGTAGCCATAGCAGCCATATGTCTGTATATCCCAACTTTATTTGATTATTAGCTCTCTCCTTGGAGGAATAACTCATGGATGTTGCCACAAGCTTATATCCTCTAGTGATTAGGAGATTTATACACCACAGTAAGGCCTTGTCATCTTTCTCAGGAAAAAAAAAAGTAATCCAGGGATTAACACACGATCCAAACATCTGTGTCTATACCAAAGTTACCTACCATAGTAACTAGCAATGTTTATATACGTATATATCTAATCGCTTGTGCTTCATTAGTAGGCTTGAAAGCGTCTCGCTGGGCAATCGGTCAGCCCATGAAAGGAAACAGCCAGAACTGATCAGAGTCCAAAACGACATCTCCAGACAAAGTAGACTGTTGTGCTTCTTGTCCACCTGTGCCCCGTCTCTAAGCCTAAGGAACAATCTGTGGAAGAGGGGGAGTGGTAGATTGTAGGGGCTGCGATTAGGGTGAATGGTAAAACTACAATATAGTCTGGACACTTATTTGATCAACTTGATTGAACATTCAAGCCCCTCCAGCTGAATGGTGGGAGTCTTGGGCTGTGTGGACTGGGGCACAACTGCTTGCAAATTGGTTTTATATGAAGGATGCTTGTGCTAAAAAAAAGGAGCTAGATACTGACATTTGAACTAACTGGGAATATAGAATGCTAGTTGTTTTATTTATAGTTTGTATTTTTCTGAATTATACATCATAGTGTAACACTTTATTTTACTTATAGGACAATTTAAAGGAATTAAGCTTAAATTTTACTTCCCAAATAAGTAGAAGTCATAGTCCAGTCATATAGTGTTAAAGAGCAAAGTGTTTATTGGGTAAAATTTATTTAGCAGGTACTCAACTCTGCCCAAGCTTTATCCACCAAGTATAGGATATTTTAAGGCTTAGTGAATTGTTTAGATTAGTTAAATTTAGGTATAGGTTTTGGTGGAAATGGTAATACAATTGAACTAATTGGGAATATAAAATGTTAATTGTTTTATTTATAATTTGTATTGGGTTAGTTAAACGAATGGCCTCTATATTTTTCTGAATTATACAACATCAAATTATAACACTTTCGTTTTTACTTGTAGGACATTTTAAAGGAACTAAGCTTAAATTTCCTTCCCAAATAAGTAGCATACAGTCAATGAGAAAACAGTTTGGGTAAATTTAATGAAAGCTTATGCATTGGCTCCTGTTTATGGGTATGTGTAAATACAACTTAGGCATCTATAGGTCAAAACATAAAAACCTAAAAAAAAAAGAGGGAGGTAGGAGGTGGAGGTAGTATCCTTTCTGGGATAAAATGGAAAACTCTGTGTTCCGATCTCTGTTGATAAATTTTCAATTTTTGAGATCTTGAAACTAACAATGGGAGGAGAATTTTATGTTCCCACAGGTAAAAATCACCAATCTAAATTGCCTGAAAACATATCAACTTATGGCTGTGCAGGATGGACTGGGAAATGCCAGCAGAGAGGTTGATCCATCTGAACATTAAAGAAAGCGGAACCTCAGACTGCCTGAGTCACAGACACTGAGCATCTCTCTAAATCATATTGGGGTTAACTGTTATTATAATGGGCCCTAATGAAATTACCTTCCAGATACTGAGAGAAACCTTCTACCTCTCCCCTTTATAGGAAAAAGAAAAAACATGATGGTAATTGAAACACTCCCTAACTTGTAAATTGAGCCAATTGTTACAGTGGTAATTTTTCTATAAACAGGCATAACTACCCTTTTTTAATTGACTGATAGGCATAGGAACTGTGGGAAGGATATTTCTCTATCTAGAGCAAATTCAATATAAAGTGTTTATAAGTTGTGTATTTAAGCAAAAATATATTACTACAGGAAAGCTCTGATATCAGCAATGAATTATTCTGCCTAGGAGATGTTGGCTAGGGGTTAAAACCCGCCCCCCCCCAAATTATAAAGGCCTTTTGCCTATAAGTGGGATATATGCAAGGAGAAAGGCAGTAAGTCCCTGTTGTAGAAGACCTGGTGGTGAGCATAAAAAATGTTATGAGATGTCACTTGCTAGCATAACAACTGCCTCTGGAATGCCAGAGAGTTTACCAAAGGCCACTAAAACAATACAGCAAATATTGGTTCTCCTTGAGACAAGCAAGACTCCTTCATCAATATCAGCTACACCTCAACAGCCTGGAGGTACTGTGCAACAGTGGCAGCCAAGTGTCTATATATATCCCAAATCTAATTGACTATTAGCTCTCTCCTTGGAGGAATAACTCACAGTGGATGCCACAAGCTTATGTCCTCTAGTGGTTAGGAGATGTTATAAGCCACAATAAGAACTTGTCACCCTTTATAGAGAAACCACAGTTTGCAGATTAGCATACCATCCAAGCATCTCTGTCTATGCTCACAGCTTAGCTTGACATAATAATTAGTACTGCTTAAATGCCTGTACACCCAATACCTTGTGCTTTGTTAGTATGACTAAAAAGGGTATCACTGGAAAAGCTGTCAACCCATGAAGGGAAACAACCTGAACAAACTAAAGTCCAACATGACAACTCCAAAGAAATTAGACTGTTTTCTTCTCACCCACTTGTGCCCCTTTCCCAAAGCCCAGGGAACAAACTGCAGAAGAGGAGGTGTGGTAGATTGTAAGGACTGCAGAGAGATTGGGGCGAATCATGAGACTACAGGAATATAGTCTGGACTCCTAACTGATGAACATGCCTGTGCATACAAGCTTCTCCAACTGGACTATGGGAACCTTGGGTTGTTCAAAATTTGGACATAGATACTTGTAAAATGCACCAAATACCTAATTGTATGACATATTGAGTAACATCAATGTTATCTGCAAACAACTGTGTCATTATATTGTAGAATCCCTTCAAAATAAAAAATAAAAAAAAACAAAAAAATATTTAAAAAATAAAAAAAGAAAATAAATAAATTAATTAAATAAAATAAAAAAGGAGCATTTGTGAAGGCAGTCCCTGGAACACCTGGGCTGATGCTATTGTAGTGGGTTGAACCTGAGTCCTACAGCTTTGAGATTCTTCAGACACTTAGGAATATCCCAACAACTACAAATATGATGGTGATGTGAATCAAAACCTGGACTTGTGTCACTGAGACAGAGTTCTGGGCTTAGTCCAAAGCAGTTCTAGAACTTTATCTATGAGTGTTGGGTTGGTCATAAGTTTGCTAACCAAGGTTTGGAAGGGAATTTGCAGAGACTGTCCATTGGCCAACAAGGTTAATACTAAACTTGTACACACTTGAGTCTCACAATAACAATCTACACACTCTGAGTAAGTGGTAGGTACTCACATTAAGATTGGCAGTGACGTAGGCAGAGACTGAAGTCTTTCCAATGAGGAAATGTCTCCATTTAATGCTGGGGCAGTTCTAGCAGCTCAGAACACAGTTCTAACCTCTGTTCAGAACTTTTGGTTTTGACCAGTGCTAGATCCCATGGTGGAAAAGTGGTATGGCCCCCAAGGACAAATTTGTATGTTGTTTCACCGGACTTCACAATAGGAAAAGACTTGCTCCCCCTCACTCTTCCATCCAAGGTTAGAGGATGGAATTGGATTATAACATATTGTTTTAGCTAATGCAGTTCCAGTGGCTTGGTCTGTAGACACTGACTTACAAACAGGAATCAGGGGACTCTGCCCAGCATTGGTTTTCATATGGTAAGCCTGTGCAGTGGTTTGAATCAGAATGTCCCCCATAGGCTTCAAGTATGCAGACATTTTGTCCTCAGTTGGTGGCACTGTTTTGTGAGGTCTTTGAAGAAGGCGTGGCCATGCTGAAGGAAACAAGTCACTGGGGGCAGGCTTAGAGAGTTCAAAAACCTTGTCAGTCTCCAGGCCTTCTCTCTCTGCTTCCTGTGCCTGCTTGAAGATGTGAATCTATGCTTTCTGTTCAGGTCCTGTCACCATGCCTTCCTGCCATGATGGAATCTAATTCCTTGGAACCATCAATAGTAAACTCAAATAAAATCTTCCTCTGATAATTCCCTTGGTCATGGTGGTTCTATCACAGCAACAGAAAAGTGACTAATACAGAAATTGTTACCCGAGAGTGGAGTGCTGGCTGTGAAGAACCTGATAATATGGGTGTTTGGAGAAATGAGGAATACTTTGGAAATTTGGGCTAGAAAAGCTTTTGATTGCTATAAGCAGAGCTTAACTCGCCATTCTAGTAGGAGTCTGGAAGAAAGCAGTGCTGAGAAGAATGTAGTTCCAAAGGAAAATAAGGACTTAAGCAGCAATTAGGATAGTTTAGCAAAGAGTCTGGCTGGAGTTTGCCCACAGCCCACATGCTTGCCTGAGCCTAAGTTGAAAAGCAATGGACTAAGTTCTTTGGTGGAGACTCTTTCAAGGCAATCTAATGTAGAAATGGTTGGTATGGCTGTTAATGGTGAATATTATACAGATCTGCATGAAAAAGATTAAACTGGGCAGAAAGAATTGCAGAATGTACAGTTTGGATCAGAAAAGTGCATTAGGCAGATTAATGTTGAAGCCAATTCTTGTACTAAAGGAGAAGATCCTTTTGGTAAGTAACTAAGGAGAGGCCTAGAAATTTACAAGAGTAAATGGGAAGGGTACCTTCAGGGCAAGACCACACTCAGCTAAGTCTCTACCTTTTGAAAAGAAAATTCTGAATGGGTTTTCTAAGAACTCCAACAAGTCTGGGAAAGAGAAAAGCTGTGAAGGTTGGCTTTCTGATCCAGCTCCCACCACCATGACTCCCTGCCATGATGGACTCTAATTCCCTGGAACCATCAACAATAAGCTCAAATACACTCTTCCTTTTATAAGTCCCTTGTTTCTGTTGGTTCTGTCACAGTGACAGAAAAGTGAATAATACAGCCTGATATTGGGTTTCAAGTCTAAGGCATGGACACATTCTTGTACAGGTGGTGATCCAGTTGTACCAGCACCATTTGCTGAATAAGTTGTTTTTCCTCCAGTGAGTGTTCTTGGCCCCTTTGTGGAATATCATGTTGCTGAAATAGCATGTACTCAAGTCTGAGTATTCAATTATATTCCATTGATCTGTGGGTCTATTTTTGTGCTAGCAGCATGCCATTTTTATGGCTATAGCTCTGTAATATAGTTTGAAATCTGGTATAGTAATGCTCCCTGCATTGCTATTTGCACTCAAGTTTCCTTTGACTACACAGGGTCTTTTGCGCTTCCATATGTGTTTTAGAGTTTTTTTCTAATGCTGTGAAGAATGTCAGGGGGATTCAGATTGGGACTGCATTGAATCTATATATTACTATGGGTAGGTTGGTCATTTTTGCTATATTAATTCCTTCAATCCATGAACATGAGAGATCCTTCCACATTTTGGTGTCTTAATCTCTTTCTTCAAAGATTTAAAATTTTCCTTGTTGAGATCTCTAATGTCTTTGGTCAGGTTTATTCTGAGATTTTCTTTAGTCTGTTTTGAATGGGAAGATTTCCATGTACTCTTTATCCAATTGCTTATTATTAGCATATAGTAAGTCTACTGATTTTGTAGATTAATTTTGTGACCTGCTACTTTCCTGAAACTGTTGATCATGTCTAGGACTTTTCTGGTGGAATATTTGGCATCCCTTAGATATAATATAATTTCCTCTGCAAAAGGGAGTAGTTTGACCTCTTCTTTTCCAATTAGTACTCCTTTAATTTCCTTCTCTTGTCTTATTGTTCTAGCAAGAGTTTCAAATACTATATTAAAAAGGAGTTGAGAAAGTAGAAAGTTTGGCTTGGTTCCTGACTATAAAGGGAATGCTTCTAATTTTTCTCCATTTAGCATGATGTTGGCTGTGGGCTTGCTGTATATAGCTTTAATTCTGTTGAGGTATGTTTCCCCCAGTCCAATTCCCTTCAGAACTTTTGTTTTTGAATCCATTTATTTGATGTATGGCAATTATTGACTTAGGTATGCCGAACCATCACTGCATTTCTAGAGTAAATCTGACAAAATAAAGAATCAATCTGTGGGGATTAGTATGTACTTCTCTTTTTTTACTTCTCTATTTCTTTTCTTTCTTCTTTTCCTGCTCTTTCAGGGCTACCAGAAGGATGTGTGTTTACTGGCTAGTCCAGGAAGATTTACGTTCTCAGCTGAGAAAGAGTCCTGTTAATTTGGGGGGTCTTATCCCTAAACTGCATAGTCAATTTCTAGCTCTTGTTTAGTTATGTTACCATCTGAAGAGGGTCACCCTTATCACCAGAAGGGAATTGGGATGCTGAATGCTCTGACTAATTCCATGCTGAAAATGGATGTTGGATGTAACAACTGGGGTATACCCCATTCACTTA
The DNA here is from genome assembly GCA_009823505.1 of Rhizomys pruinosus. Taxonomy (NCBI): domain Eukaryota; kingdom Metazoa; phylum Chordata; class Mammalia; order Rodentia; family Spalacidae; genus Rhizomys; species Rhizomys pruinosus. Next base: position 7,892,203 of record VZQC01003255.1, on the reverse strand, counting down.
GTCAATCTAAAAAATCCACAAGCATAACTGTAGAGGGAAAAATCCTTGACTGGTACCTGTGAAAGCAATATGAAGGCAGGAGTAACATGATCTTGTTACATGATCTAGGCAGGGGACCTGGAGAAGTAAGAACAGGGTGAATTCCAATGTCCAACTTAAAAGTCCATTAGAATTTCTTGACCAGGAGTTTCAAAGCAATCATTTATTAGGTTTCTCCTTCTGTTCATTTGAGCATGATGTCTGGACTCAGGATCTGCTTTTCAGGATTTTTAATCCACTTAGATATTTGCTAGAAAGAAAGAGGAAATTTTATTATTGAGAATTAGTTGACAACAATAGTGGACTTGTCCTTGCTGCAGGTGACCCTACTCTCTTAATCAAGGCCAAGATCTAAGGTTTTTCTGCCATTTTAACATTATTTCATGTAACTTTATGCATAATATATGGAAGTACAATTTTTCATGTTTTAAAAGAAATATATTGACTATATGATTAGTCCAGATTAACAAAACTGATTTCTCAAGGTTATTTGAGATCCTGAACTTGAAGGGGCACTCAGAATTTCAAGGGTTGGAGCACCTGTATCCTTTTGGCCATTCTTTTTTTTTATTTTTATTTATTTCTGTATGTGTATGAATGTACTGTCTGCATGCAAGTTTGTGCACCCATGTCGTGCAATGCCGCGGAGGTCAGAAGAGGGTGTTGGATTCCCTTGGAACTGGAGTTCTCCTAGAATTGGAGTTTCAGACGGTTCTTGGCCACCATGTGGGTGCTGGGGATCGAACCCGGGTCCTCTGTAAGAGCGGTCGGTGCTCTTAACCGCTAGGCCATCTCTCCAGCCCCCCTTTTGGCCATTCTTAACCAGTTCCATCTACCAAGGACAGGTCAGGTCTTGCTAGACCAGGCTTCTCTTTGAAGCACAAGGCAACATTCTTCTATATTGAGCTTCTTTATAGACTGGACACCAGCTAGGGTTCTGTTGGTGGATCTCCTTGAGCTGGCTCTGGCCAACCAAATCTTTCCAGATATTTAGAAATGCACCACATAGTCCTGGCAAATCCACCCCAAAGATATTCCATCTAGTGATCAAATATCCCCCACACAAAACACAGCCAAAGGCCTTGAATTCTATTTTATAGGGACTCCTCTTTCTTTCTTAGTGCCATTTACTTGTATTATTTTTTTACCCTCTTTTTACCTTGGGATAATATCTATCTTTAGAGATGAGGTAAGTTTCTTGGAGACATGAAAAATAAAGATGGGTTTTGTTTCCTAATTTTGGGAGAAGATTAGAAAGAAAATCAGAAGGAAAAATGTTAATCAGTAACCTGAAAGGAAAGGGATAACCATGCAGGAGCAAGTCCCTAGCTGGAAAGGAAAGTGTTAACCATACAGGAGCAAGTCTCTAGTTGAAGCAGGTCTGTTCCCATGGTTACTCCCTCCCACCTTGAGCAACACTTCTCTCATAACTACCCCTCCTGTTCTGACCACAATCACATTTCCTGCCACCTTGCCTCTGACTCCCAGTTCCCAGAGGTACCTGAGGTCAGAATGAACTTTCCCAAGTCCTGTGGAGAATCCTTCTTTTGTAATTTAATTTTGCAATTTATCCTTGTCCTCCTTCAATTTATCCTTGTCTTCTTTTAGATCCTGGACTTCCTTGTTTATAAGCTCCTTAAATTTCCTCAAATCCTTAGTTTCTCAAATTGTTCTTTTGAGATCTGTATCCTGAGTTATATCCAAAGGGTCTTCATTAGAGGTTACTTGAATAGAGGTTATTAGTGTTTGGCGGATATCCACCTGAGTCTTTCTTTTGTTGAGCTTAAAGCATTTGGGTAGCCTCTGTTGGAAGTGGTTCCAATGTGAAACCTAGGTCCTTATTGAGCTGACACTGATGTTAGTTATACTCTTCAGGTGTTTGTTGACATCCTAATTGATGCATAGGTGTAGACATTCTAGCCTCCAAAATCTCAACTCTATCCTAACACTGTACAGACCAACACCCCTCACCCAACCAGCAGTTTGCCTAATGGACTAAGCCAGGCAATATCTAAACCAGCTCGAACCCCCCAGGTCTGTGAAATCCACCCCCCCAGGGTCCCATGCACTCCTGGTCCTGTGGGCTGGAAGCTCACAACCCTTCCCATGCAATACAGCTGGAGTCCCCCACAGCCAAGTAGGGTGAACCCCAATCACCACCCACCTGGTGAGATGTACTCACAGAATCACCATACACCACCCTGAATCTACCAGGCAATCCTCCAGGGCCAGACGTCAAAGTTTGTACCTGGGTTCAGTAGGAGAAAGGCTCATCAGACTCTGGGACTATCCTTGTCCCCCAACACCCTCAGGATATGTCTATAGTGCCTAAGGATCCAAGTGCCCTCAAACCACTTCTGACACTTCCCAAAGCTCTTGGGGAACCCCAAACCCACCTCCCCAACTTTGTTCTTAGCTGTTCAGAATGCATCTGCTGCCTCCAGAGCTGCCATCTTGGAAAAGCTCTCCTTAGGTTTGTCTTTTCATATGTCCTACATTTACTGAATATTCCATTCCTGTGTTTTTAATTTTTTCATAGCCTTTTCTTCATTAGCCCACTTCTTCAATTTTATCATCCAATCTTTATAGTCTATTTTCTTCTTTCTTTCTGTTACTGACACATATTGACTGTAATGCTTCCTTCTTCATTTCAGTAGGAGTTTTCTTCAGTATTTCTATTTCTTTTATTAATTCAGTCAGGAGTTTATCCCTATCTTCTTTTTGTTCTATGATTTGTTTGTATGTTCTTTACATTCCTTGATTCTTTGATCATGTTTATGATAGTTCTTTTAAATTCTGTGTCCTGGGTTATATGTACAAGGTCCTCATTGTAAAACTCTTCTACAGGACTGGTAGGTAGTATTTGGTGGAGAGATAATATTTGTGTTTTTCATATTATTTTTTCCTTGTGATTTGGCAAGAAATTTCTTTTCTTATTTCTGATTCTGGTATGAAACTCAAGTATTCCTTTGTTGAGTTGAAGACTGACTTCGCTTGTATTCTTGACGTGCCTTGGTTGTCTTCCTATTAGATATGAAAGACTGGTTGGTCTAGGTTTCAGGTTCTCAGTTCTGATTTTGTATTGGAAGGACCTGCTAGTTCTCATCTAGCTAGTTAGGAACTCTTCCAGAGCCCCAACTCAAATGTCAATCAGGAAGGCCTGAAACCATGGGACCAAGGCAGCACATGGAAGCCAGCTTCAGGCAATCCCAGGCAGGCTGGAAATTTTTGAATCTGAGTCTTAGGGTGGAGGAGTCTAGCCTGGAGCAGTGGGAGGGGCTTCAGCTATTCCCAACCTGGTGTGTTTGGAACAGCAGTGCAATGTGAGGGGAGACTGTCACCACCACATAGAAGCCAACTTCAGGCCCTCAAAGCAGACTGGAGCCCACAGGACCCCAAACCACATGGAGGCCAACTTCAGGCCCTCACAGGCAGACTGGAGCCCACAGGACCCCAAACCACATGCAGGCCAACTTCAGGCCCTCACAGACAGACTGGAGCCCACAGGACCCCAAACCACATGCAGGCCAACTTCAGGCCCTCACAGGCAGACTGGAGCCCACAGGACCCCAAACCACATGGAGGCCTACTTCAGGCCCTCACAGGTAGATTGGAGTCCACAGGACCCCAAACCACATGGAGGCCAACTTTAGGTCCTCACAGGCAGACTGGAGTCCACAGGACCCCAAACCACATGCAAGCCAACTTCAGGCCTTCACAGACAGACTAGAACCCACAGGATCCCACACCACATAGAGGTCAAGTTCAGGCACTCACAGGGAGACTGGAAACTACAGGACCCCACACCACATGGAGGCCAGATACATGCCCTCCAGGGCAAGCAGGAAATCTGAATTTTTCTTTTTGTTAATGTTTCTGCTACAATTTCCTTTCTCAGTATCCTTCTCTCTGGTGTTATAGTCTCTCTATGCTCATATTGACTACTTTTTTCCATGGGAAATATAATTTTAATTACAGGCAATTAAAATTCCATTTGTGATATGTTCACATTATCTATCATGTCTTGAATACTTTTTGACTTGGACGGGCTGCCAATTAAACACTTTGTTTAATTAAATATATAATATTAGTTTACTCTTCTAATTTATAATTATAATTAGCTTAAAAGTTCGATGAAGAATTGGACACAATTATTGATTCTCACTAGTGGAAGTCAAGATGTTTTATTTAATATTTATCATTTGCTAACTCTTATTGTGTTTTGCTCTTATGATAAGGGAAATGTGTGATTCAGCTCATAGGGACCTTTCCTTAGTTGAGTACCAAAAGAGGAAAGTTTGGCCTTTAGTTACACTGGCTCTGAAAATGGGCTCCCATTACTTTGCATTGGCAGCCATTTGGCTGAGGTTGATAAATAACAGTCACTAACAGGGAAAGAGATCTGTAGGAGTCGGTACAGGCTGAGGACAAAAGATAGTAATATACCAGATATTGAGAATCATCTGTGAAGAGCGTGACTAGAATGACACACATTTCCCAGCAGATTCATCTATAGGAAATCGCAGGCCTCTCTGCCATCCTGATAAGCCTTCCTCAAGCCCCAGGATTCACTTTGTGCAGTCTCCTCTCTTGTGAAGATGTGTTTTGCATTGCTGGCTAACTCAGGAATCCCTTGACTTTACCACAGACCAGCACACCACCTCCAGAAAGAACGGGGGAAAGGTAAGGTGCTTTTCAACAACACACTCTAATATTTATCTATTTTTCTTAATCCATGATTATATAATTTTCCCTCGAAATGGAGAGTCTAAGTACCCTTACGTGTTCCTGAAGACAAAGGAAACAGGAATTTCTTTTTAGCAACTTTGTGATCTGATAGTCTTGACCTTAGGCAATTTGAAGCCTTTCAGGCAGGACAGTTTCCTCTTCCTGTATTTCTACCCATTCTCCTCTCATCCCACATATTCAAATTTGTTGCCAATTTCCTTAACTTAAAAAGCAGTATAGGTACAAGCTTCATTCTAAAACCAAAGTCCTCTACATAAGACAGTCACTGGTTTTTCTTGCCAAGGAAAATTTCCATTTCTTTGAAAAGTTTTAGTAGGAAACAGATGGTATTATGAACTGACTGTAAAGAATACACTTAAGGGATCACTTAGCAGTATGACCATATATAGGGAAAATTATATGGATGCTGCCCGATACAACAATCCAACATAAGAATAAGCAGTGAGAGATTTATCTCCATTAATGAAGTATAAGTTATCAGAACTTAAAGTTGGCTGTTGCTGTGAGAGTAGGTTGTAGCTGAGTGTTCTCAATCACCTGCTGACTGGCATCCAACTATTTTTTTATTGACTAATTTCATTTTATAAATTTTCCTTCATGTGTTGATTATATGCTGCTCACTCTCTGTCTCCATTTCTCTTATCTTCCCACCATCTCTTTCAACTTTGCCTTCTATCCCTACCAATCTCTTTTCCAGATGAATACATTGGGTTCTATTAGGTGACTAATTTAATCTTTGTGACTTGGCATTCAAAGTGTCTGGTGTCTTGCACAATAGGTTCTTTTCTTGTAGTTAGGATGGGCAACTAAAAGGAATGGAAAGAGCCCGGGTTGTTATGGGAGAAACAGGGGATTCACAGAGCAAGAACAACTCATAGCAGTATCTCCTGTCTGGCACTGGGCTTTTGTTTAATAACCCATGGCTTCTGGGATCATCTTTTTCAGATATACAAGGATTCTCCCTTCAAGCTCTTTTCAGAAAACATAAATGACAGTTTTTTATTTGTTTATAAGGTAGTAGGTGTCCACACACCCTTCGCTTTGTTTAACTCTTCCCAAACCCCTCGTCTCCCTACTCTCTCATCCCCACCTGCTGAAATTTTCTACCACCACATTCTGTTCCTCTTTTTGGCTTATAATATTTGTGGGGTTTTTTTGTCTTTTTGAGACAGGGTCTCCCTGTAGCCTCAGCTGTCCTGGAACTCACTCTGTAGACCAGGCTGGCCTTGAACTCACAAAGATCCACCTGCCTCTGCCTCCCAAGTCCAGGCTGGCCTTGAACTCACAAAGATCCACCTGCCTCTGCCTCCCAAGTAGGTATGCACCACCATGTCCTGATTGCTTATATTATTTGTATTACACTATCCTGCCTCTTTAAGGCATTATTCTGCCTGAAACTCTCTCCAATTTCCGGGCTTCTACAGGTACCCCAAGTGGAGCACAGACCTAGATATTGGAAGCTAGCACGCACATGTGGAGAGAACATGTGAGTTTTGATATTCTGTTCCTACATTCTCATTCAATATAATCTTTTGAGTTCTATACATTTACCTAAAATATTCACAAATTAACTTCTCTTTATAGCTGAATAGAATTCCATCTTTCTGTTCCACATTTCATGATTCATTCATAAGTTGATGGATATCTACATAGATTCCCTTTCACAATTGTAAATAGAACAGCAGTGAACATAGATAAACAACTATACCATGTAGTAGGATATAAAGCCCTTTGGGTGTATACCCAGAAGTGGTGTAATTAGGAAGTATGGCAGTGTATCTATGGCTTTCTGAGAAATCTGCACAGTGATTTCCATACTGCTGACACTATTTTCATTCTACCAACAGCAAATAATTTTGTCTCTTTCCCCACACCTTCAACACCATTTCTTGTCATTTGACTTCTCAATGATAGTCATTGTGATTGAGATGAGATGGAATCTCACCAAAGTTTTAAATGGAATTTCCTTGTTGGCTAACTATGTTGAATACTTTTGAAACAGTTGATTTTGTTTTTAAATTTTTCATACATAAGCATTGTAATTACATAATTTCACCTTCTCTTCCCTTTCCAACTCCTTTCCTGTCTCAATATCCTGATGGATATATATATATATATATATATATATATATAGATAGATAGATATAGATATAGATATATAGATAGATAGATAGATAGATAGATAGATAGATATGGTGTGTGTGTGTGTGTGTGTTTGTACTTCTGTATGTATGTATACACTACTGAGTCCATTTTAGTGGTCCTAATGCATACAAGTATGTAGGACGGCCACTTGGATTGGGAACCTATTAGAGAGCTCTTCCCCAGGGAAAACTAGTTCTCCCTCTCTCAGCAGTCATGACATCCCTGAAGCACTTCCTCTCAACATGTGACCTTGTGAAGTTTCCCTATCCAGGCTGCACTGTCAGCTGCTTTTGTTACTATGCATTCCTTGTTTAGGGACACCACACTGTTGAAATTCTATGGGTGCAGCTTTCCTGTTCTGTCTGGAAGACACTATCTAGCACAGGCATCATGGTTTCTGGCTCCCATAATCTCTCCCTTCCTCTTCTCTGATTTGAGCACTTTTTAAATTTCTTCTCAGGCATTGATATTTTTTCTGTAGAGATTCATCTCTTCAAGCATATGTTCAGTTGTCTGAATCTGTTGCTTCTTTTGCTCAGGTTTTGTTTCTGAGTTCTTGATGTGTTCTAGACATCAATGTATTTCATTCAGGTGTTTCTTCATGTCTTCTGAAATGTCATTCAAAACAAAAAGAAATGTCATTCAAGAGTTTATTTGTCCTATTTCCATTTCTTGAACTTGTGAACATGTTTGTAGATGTTGGTTTGAATTCCATCTCTTAAATTCAATCTAAACTGTACCCTTTGGGGATACTACGGGATTGAGATTGAGAGAGACTGTCCTGGTTTCATATACTGTATGTGTTTTGTGATGCAACGGGATTATCTGGAGTTATATTCCTTGTTGAGTCTTTTGGTGTGAGTGTTTAACCCAGGAGTTTCAAGTCTCCACCTAGGTTATTAAGATAGGTACTTTGAGGGCATCCTGAAAGAAAAGAATTGGGAGATTGGTTCTGTATATCCATGTCCTTTGAGTGCCTACAGGGAGTACCAAGGTGGAGTGCATGTCTGTATAGCTTTGAATAATCCTGAGGGTGTGTAAGCAAGGTGTTCTAGTTTGTCTTCCATTGCTGTGACAAAAACTCTGACCGACACCAACTTGGGGAGGAAAGGCTTTATTCAGCTTACATATCCTGGGTCACAGTTCATCATTTAGGGAGCCCAAGGCAGGAACTCAGGGCAGGAACCTGGATGCAGGAGCTGAAGCACAGGCCATGGATGAGTGCTGTTCACTGGCTTGCTCCCCTGGCTCATGCCCAGCCTGCCTTCTTATATGGTATACAACAACCTGCCCAGGGTGGCACTACTCATTGTGGGCTGGGCCCTCCCACATTGCCTGACAATTAAGACAATACTCCACAGATGTGGCCACGGGCCAATCCAATGGAGCCAATTCCCCAATTGAGACTCCCTCAACGCAGGTGTTTCAAGTTGACACTAAAGCTATCCAGCACAATTGACCCCTTGTCAACTTGACACAAAAAACACATCCCTATTAAACCACCACCTTTCCAGTTCTTATCCCCAAAGTATGATGTTAACATTAATCACAATCTAAGACAGTACAACCTTAAAAGCCCCACAGTCCTTAGAATGTCCAAACACTTAAAAGTTCACAGTCTGTTAAAAGTTTCTTAACTGTGGGCTGCTGTAAAATCCAAAACAAGTACTGTCTTATTTCAAAGGGAAGAATCAGGCACTCTCAAACAAAACCTAAGTCCAGCAAAGTAGCTCAAGGCTGGACACCAGGGACTCACTCACGATCTTCTGGGCTCCAAAGGGTTTTGGCAGCTCCCCTTCTCTGACTCTGCTGTCTATGGCACACAC